>MCFL01000080.1:107500-109027 GCA_002102555.1 Catenaria anguillulae PL171 | reverse complement strand
GTTTTCACTCATCTCACACGTGTTGCTCTTGTATAGTCAGGGCGATAAAATGTCAAAAGAACGAGTCATGTATTAATGCAAACACCCGTTTCTCGACCCGCACAATCCGCTCATGCTATCCATCAACCACTGGTATGAATGTGTTTACCGTGTGAATTGATTGAGGGCCGCGAGTGGACTTTGGAAAAAATGAACAGAAACGCGAAACGTGTGGGACGGCAGCAATGCAACAGCAAATCGAGGCAAACCATAATGGGATCTGGTAGAACAAAGTACGGCGAATCCAATGGTATGTGGGGCTTTGCGATCGGAATGGGTTTGGGTGAGTAATTGGATGGTCACGCGATGAAATGGTCGCAAAGTCGGGAAATGGGAAAGAAATGGCAAAAATGGAGGCGATCGAGGCGGGCAAGCGGTGGAGGTAGTGCAGAAAAACAAGGCGGATCCGATGGTACTCTTGGCATGAACGTAGCAATAGAATTGGCCGAGATAATGGGTTGGGTACATGACGCAAAACACAAAAGTGGTAGATCGGGTCATGGCAGGTATCAAAAGATGCAGGAAATCGACAGGCATGCGCAGAATCAAAAGTCAAGTGAAATAGCAAGATGATCGGACCAAACATGGGTCCGATCGGCATGTTGGAGAGGTCAGGCGGGCAAACGGACGGCATGGGCGCATGCAGCAGGTCGTATTGCATGGGTTACGGGTACATGGGTTGCATGGGTGAAAGGCAGATCGGGCAAAGTCGGAAGACGCAGATCGCGGCAGATCGGCGGCGGTAATCAACGGGGCGACAAGATACGCTGATAGAGCATCTAAAGTTCGTATCGGAATGTGAAACAGCAAAGCGATTGGCATCGATTTGGCCAAGTTGCGGCCATTTCCGGGTCAAGAGTCGCGATCGGCGATGGCGTCACGTGATGATACCCAATCAGCCAGGCACAAACATGAGCAGCTGCGCCAAATCAAGGGCTTTCCAATGGTACTTGGCGGCAGGCGATACGATGCGTGTTGGTCGAGCAATCACGGTTTGAATGAACTTGAGAATCAATCGGTAATTTTGTTTGATATGTGGGTTGTGACATGTGCATTGTGATGTGTCATGTGTTGCATGTGCATTGTGATTCAATCATGGTGCAAAAGCGCGAAAGAGAAGGAACCGATGCAGATCGCTCAGCAAAAGTCTCTCAAGTCGTGCACGCGCGCATTGCTTGTTTGGCGCAAATCACATGACGCGTTGTTGTCGTTGCCATCAATCATCGATCCAAAGACAACAAAGAAGAAAAAATCAACACTTAACCGATTGTATTGCAACATGCTCAGCTACGGCCATACACACCTGAAAGCCCCCCATCCCGTCCGATCTGGGTAGGTAAACAGGTGCTGGCCCAGTCAGTACTGCCGTAGGAGACTAGGCGGGAATACTGGGTGCTGTAGTTTTGCCCTTTTGCTGCTGCACGAGTTGAATCGAGAAACCAATGGGCTCCATCTTTTGCCTAGGCAAAATCGACTTGTGCTTCACCC
>MCFL01000080.1:92500-97500 GCA_002102555.1 Catenaria anguillulae PL171 | reverse complement strand
GGCTCGTCTATGAGCGAATGATGGATCGGCGATCTCGGTACATTGTTTCCACTGATTTGACTGCCTTGCAGGTGAGCTGTCATGTACCTGCTGACACAAAAGTAGCTCTATTTTGACCCCTCTACACGATTCCGTCATCATCCGTTTTGGCCTCCTTGTCTCTGGAAAAGTGTACCTAGGGTCCATGGTTGTTGGCCAAGTGTGTGACGCGAGTTGGTGCATGTTCATATGTTCATCATGGAGATCGCAATGGAGTGACACACCCAGTATTGCTCCATATTGGAATGGGAAAGGCAGTGCTATGAGGGCGGTATCTAGGGCTATTTTGTGCGCTGATTTCAGCCGTGCTATCAGGATTGTGATGGGTGCTCATTTACCCAGTCATTGACGCATGTTCGCCCCATGGCAGTGCCTCTTGGACGCTTCCTGTAGTCAATACAGCTCAAATCGAGAAGCCAATAGGACAAAAAGATGCCCCGCATTTGATTTCATAGCATAATGCTCTCGTATGGGTGGTTTGAGCCGTTTGAAGTGGGTGTGTACTATGAACAATCATGAGCGACGCAAGAGTGATGTGTGTCAACCAGCTGGATTTGAATCCAGCTAGATCCGACTTGATTTGTGAGATGAGTGCACAATTTCATGCGTAGAGCAACGGGTAGACATGGCATCGGAAATCGAATGGTACCATTGGAAAGCCCTTGACTCATTCTATATGTGCATGTGTTTTGATACCCGGGTTTATAAGTGTCTGGTGGCCTTGCATTATATGGTGGTCGGTTCACTTGCTCTGACGTGTCACTTTGTCTCGCAATGTGAACAATGGCGAGTTGCCCTCTATATGAGCATCACAAGTACACTAATGACCGAGTGTTCCAAGAGTGCAAACCCAGGTTTTAAAGTACTCTGAATACGCTCATGCCATCAGAATGATAAAATGCCAAGTACATTGTGTTCATTAGGCACCGTTATGCATGTGATGGTTGATCGCTGCCCGACAAAATGGTTCTGGACAGCGCTAGAGATGCCCGATCGACCTGCCATGGGTCTCATTGGAACCACCGCATCTTTTCACATCCGTCCATGTTATTGTGCTACTCATTGCGTCTGATTTGCAAACGGTATTGACGATTGATTGGTTCACGTCGGATCTCTGATCAATGCAAAAAGACGTGTACCGCCATGGCCTACATGTCAAAATGAGCTACAACAACCAATTTAGTGTAATTTGCCATGCCCTTTTCATTTCCGTTGACGGCCGTTTGATTATCTACTCCAACCTTGTCATTCTGCTGCAAGTGTGGTCATGGTGATCGGATCGGCAAGTCGCGTTTGGCAATTGCCAGTGCTACAGACATGCTACAAGCACAGCAATAGTCTCAAAAGAATGCCCAAACCCGATTCTATATGAAACCGTCTTGATCGGTTGTGAATACCAAGTTGATTCGTGATGTCTCCAATGAGCCAAGACTTGTGGCCGTTGTTCACCATCAATGACGCGTGTTTTGATCGTGAATCGATCCAACATGTTTGCCACCATTGGGCGACCACCATTCTGTATATGTGCACCCTAGTTTGAAGATGGATTGGGGGTATTTTGATGCGCGCTTTTATCCTGTATTGTGAGCGGGGAGACCGTGTTGCTTTATCCTTGTCAATGGACGCATTTTGTACCTTGTCGACTACGAACTAGAGTACATTTTCGGGTGCACAGCCTCACAGAGAGCAGGTATAGACATGCCACGACATTCATTGAGTAGCCCTCATTGAGTAGCCACCCTTGTATTCTCGCATTTGTCATACGTGAGCTTTTGTGCGAGCTACGTCCATTCGAAAATCACCGACCATGGCTGATCGATTCACACTTGAGCCAACAGCTCCATCAATACTGACCGGACACTGACGGCATGAATACCACATGAAAGAGCGCAGTCTGTTGCCCACTCGATATGTATTGGACTTGTAGCAAATGTATATAAAGTATATGTGCAGTGGCGATTTAAAAAAAAACGTGAAATGTGCCATCTGAAATGTCGGATGTCGAATGTCGAATGTCGGATGTCGGATGTCGGATGTCGGATGTCGAATGTGAAATGTGAAATGTGAAATGTGAAATGCGAAATGCGAAATGTGACATGTGAAATGTGAAATGGAAATGTGAAATGTGCGATTGGGAAAGTGAACGGAAACGCGAAACGTGTGGGACGGCAGCAATGCAACAGCAAATCGTGACAAACGATAATGGGATCTGGTAGAATAAAGTACGGCGAATCCAATGGTATGCGGGGCTCGGCGATCGGATGGGTATTGGGTGAGATAATTGGATGGTCACGCGATCGAAATGGTCGCAAAGTCGGGAAATGGGAAAGAAATGGCAAAAATGGAGGCGATCGAGGCGGGCAAGCGGTGGAGGTGGTGCAGAAAAACAAGGCGGATCCGATGGTACTCATGGCATGAACGTAGCAATAGAATTGGCCGAGATAATGGGTTGGGTACATGACGCAAAACACAAAAGTGGTCCGATCGGGTCATGGCAGGTATCAAAAGATGCAGGAAATCGACAGGCATGCGCAGAATCAAAAGTCAAGTGAAATAGCAAGATGATCGGACCAAACATGGGTCCGATCGGCATGTTGGAGAGGTCGGCGGGCAAACGGACGGCATGGGCGCATGCAGCAGGTCGTATTGCATGGGTTCGGAAAAGCATGGGTGCAATGTAGGTGAAAGGCAGATCGGGCAAAGTCGGAAGACGCAGATCGCGGCAGATCGGCGGCGGTAATCAACGGGGCGACAAGAC
This sequence comes from Catenaria anguillulae PL171, assembly GCA_002102555.1. Classification (NCBI taxonomy): domain Eukaryota; kingdom Fungi; phylum Blastocladiomycota; class Blastocladiomycetes; order Blastocladiales; family Catenariaceae; genus Catenaria; species Catenaria anguillulae. Next base: position 94,703 of record MCFL01000080.1, on the reverse strand, counting down.
ACGCTGATAGAGCATCTAAAGTCGTATCGGAATGTGAAACAGCAAAGCGATTGGCGTCGATTTGGCCGAGTTGCGGCCATTTCCGGGTCAAGAGTCGCGATCGGCGATGGCGTCACGTGATGATACCCAATCAGCCAGGCACAAACATGAGCAGCTGCGCCAAATCAAGGGCTTTCCAATGGTACTTGGCGGCAGGCGATACGATGCGTGTTGGTCGAGCAATCACGGTTTGAATGAACTTGAGAATCAATCGGTAATTTTGTTTGCATGTGTGGGTTGTGACATGTGCATTGTGATGTGGCATGTGCATTGTGATTCCTGGTGCAAAAGCGCGAAAGAGAAGGAACCAATGCAGATCGCTCAGCAAAAGTCTCTCAAGTCGTGCACGCGCGCGTTGTTGGTTGGCGGCAAATCACATGACGCGTTGTTGTCGTTGCCATCAATCATCGATCCAAAGACAACAAAGAAGAAAAAATCAACACCTCATAACCGATTGTATTGCACAAATGCTCAGCTACGGCCATACACACCTGAAAGCCCCCATCCCGTCCGATCTGGGTAGGTAAACAGGTGCTGGCCCAGTCAGTACTGCCGTAGGAGACTAGGCGGGAATACTGGGTGCTGTAGTTTTGCACCCTTTTGCTGCTGCACGAGTTGAATCGAGAAACCAATGGGCTCCATCTTTTGCCCTAGGCAAAATCGGACTTGTGCTTTCACCCTAGGTAAAAGCGGACTCATGCTTTTGTCACTATGCCAATTCTGGCATGGCATCGTTTTTGACTCAAAGTCCATGAAAACTGACAGAAATAATGTAGCAAGACGAGATGAGGTAGCCTGAAAATCCAAAAGGAAAAAACAGGCCCCCCTCCCATGGTCTTGGCTTGAACTGGCAAGTAGAAAACAAAGGAATCGCCATTGTTCTCACACTCACAAGCAACAAGTCAAGGGTAACAGTTTGAAAGCAAAGACCCGATCCTTTGAAAAAAAATTGAAAAAATCAGGCCCCCCTCTCATGGTCTTGACTTGAACTGGCAAGAAAAAGCAAGCCAAGTCCAAAAGGAACCGACATTGCTTTCAATTGCAAGTGCAAGTCAAGCGAAATATACTCATCGTGCTGCCACACAGGCCACCAAAGCGAAAAAAAATTGAAAAAACCAGGCCCCCCTACAGTGTAGAACGGTTTGCACTTGCAGGAAGGGCAAAGAAAAGACAAAGTCCCAACTCAACCCCAGCTACGCCGTAACAAACCATTTTCCCTTGAAGAAGAGTCCATGATCCCCCATTTGGAAAAAGACTTCACAGTCCACTTACCTTTTGCTCCTGACTCGCTTTTTTTTCGCTCTGTACTTGTCTTTTTTTTACAGTTGAGCAGCATTGTCAACATATTGCAATGAAAAAAGGGCAGCCTTTTCTTTGCGCGAATGAATGCACTCGGCTCTCTTTTTTTCTTCTTTCTTTGCACTTGCAGCAACTCTTCAAGGTTTTCCACGACCAGTAGCTCTCTTGAAAAGGCAAAAAGAGACAAGAAGGAACTTTGAAATCAAAAGCAATATGGAAAGGAGATTCGTTCCCAGCATTGCTTGCAATTTCATTTGCTCCCTTCTCTCGCTCTACTTCTTGATCCAAACCTTCAAACCTTTACCCTTTTTTGACTTTTTGCCTCTCAAGAGAAAGCAGATGAAAGAAAACAAGACACTTGCATTCTTCCACAGCATCAAGTCTCCAAAGCATTTCCCAACGTGCCAAACCAAACAAGAAAAAAGACTCGTCACGTACTAGCATGGCAACTCATCTGAAGGTTCTTGTTTTGCAACAGGAAAGGAGTTTGACTCTTAAAGCATGTCTGTACTAATGTCCAGCCCCAGTTTTCTTGCGTTTTTTTCCACTACCATACAGCGCTTCCAGAAAAGCCAATAATCATTCACAACAAAGGAATGATGACTTGTTTCCCAAAGCAAGCAAAGTGTCTTCTGAGTAAACTCAAAGAAGTGTCTCTACATGCTTCTTTTTCTTGTGTGTTTTTTCCTCACTACCGCGCAAGAGAAAAACAAAACAAGAGGGCCAAGTCGTGCCATTGTGCCTTGTACTGAGCTGTACGTCTGTACTTTCAACAAGATAACTGGGCAAAACCAAACATTTCCAGTCCACTGCCTTCTACTCTCCATTGAATGCAACAAAATGAAAAAAAAGAAACCAACAGAGT
>MCFL01000080.1:80000-85000 GCA_002102555.1 Catenaria anguillulae PL171 | reverse complement strand
TTGCTGTACTGAACTCGGATGGATAGAAAAAAATCATCCGTGCACCAGACACACTGCATCCAACTTGCCACACTCGATTGCATAACAAACAGCCTTTGCATACTGGAACATACATGTCTCTCAACATGTGGAATCCAGCACACTAGACTGCTTGCCATCCGCACTCATGCTTCAGGTAACACAGCACACTAGCACACGTCCTTTTTCGAGACACATCCAAAAGAAATAAGCAGCAAAAGCTTTCGCTTTCACCCCTTTTTTCCTTCTTCAGTAGTCCCCCCCATACACTAGGAAACCCCTTGTAACGGTCTCCGCCCTTGGCCCTCACTTGCATGACTCAACGTGGCCCGATCGGGACAAGACTTGGTGAGCATGTAAATCAGACTCTGCGCTTCAAATTCTGTTAGTAAACCATGTGTTTTTGAGTGATCCGATCCCGGGTAATCCATAGCTGCGGATTCGGTTCTAAAACGCGTCGTGGCGTTGCTTGATCACAACACGGTGAAACACGCTTTTCGTGGGCGCGTCGGAAAACTTGATCACCCACCCATCATGTTAGGGTACTCGTACGAAACTGTGCCAAATATCAATCAATAGCTCTCTTCAAGCTCTTTTCATTGATACCTGGCGCGTGACTGTCCGACAAGTGTGTCACGTGTGATTTCCCGCCAAAGATGACCAACCCTGTGCCGATCACTCTGTTTCGTGGCGCCGCACATGATGTGGTTGTCGGGCATGCACACCCTCTTGGTATGTTGTTTTCCTGACACTATATTACTATACTGCCGAGTATCGTACTGATTGGACGTCATTTACTCACCGTTCGGCAGCATCAAGCCAAGACACGATGAATCGACGGACGTGTCGATCGACGCGTACCGTGTCTCACGTGACTGATATGACTCTACCGACCATGTCATGTGATAGAGAATACTTTAAAACCCCCCTGTATGCATTGTTATGCAGATCGGCCGAGTATTTCATGTGGCTCGTCTATGAGCGAATGATGGATCGGCGATCTCGGTACATTGTTTCCACTGATTTGACTGCCTTGCAGGTGAGCTGTCATGTACCTGCTGACACAAAAGTAGCTCTATTTTGACCCCTCTACACGATTCCGTCATCATCCGTTTTGGCCTCCTTGTCTCTGGAAAAGAGTACCTCGGGTCCATGGTTGTTGGCCAAGTGTGACGCGAGTTGGTGCATTGTTCATGATGTTCATCATGGGCAGATCGGCAATGAAGTGACACACCCAGCATTGCTCCATATTGGAATGGGAAAGGCAGTGCTATGAGGGCGGTATCTAGGGCTATTTTGTGCGCTGATTTCAGCCGTGCTATCAGGATTGTGATGGGTGCTCATTTACCCAGTCATTGACGCATGTTCGCCCCATGGCAGTGCCTCTTGGACGCTTCCTGTAGTCAATACAGCTCAAATCGAGAAGCCAATAGGACAAAAAGATGCCCCGCATTTGATTTCATAGCATAATGCTCTCGTATGGGTGGTTTGAGCCGTTTGAAGTGGGTGTGTACTATGAACAATCATGAGCGACGCAAGAGTGATGTGTGTCAACCAGCTGGATTTGAATCCAGCTAGATCCGACTTGATTTGTGAGATGAGTGCACAATTTCATGCGTAGAGCAACGGGTAGACATGGCATCGGAAATCGAATGGTACCATTGGAAAGCCCTTGACTCATTCTATATGTGCATGTGTTTTGATACCCGGGTTTATAAGTGTCTGGTGGCCTTGCATTATATGGTGGTCGGTTCACTTGCTCTGACGTGTCACTTTGTCTCGCAATGTGAACAATGGCGAGTTGCCCTCTATATGAGCATCACAAGTACACTAATGACCGAGTGTTCCAAGAGTGCAAACCCAGGTTTTAAAGTACTCTGAAAACGCTCATGCCATCAGAATGATAAAATGCCAAGTACATTGTGTTCATTTAGGCACCGTTATGCATGTGATGGTTGATCGCTGCCCGACAAAATGGTTCTGGACAGCGCTAGAGATGCCCGATCGACCTGCCATGGGTCTCATTGGAACCACCGTATCTTTTCACATACGTCCATGTCATTGTGCTACTCATTGCGTCTGATTTGCAAACGGTATTGACGATTGATTGGTTCACGTCGGATCTCTGATCAATGCAAAAAGACGTGTACCGCCATGGCCTACATGTCAAAATGAGCTACAACAACCGAATTTAGTGTAATTTGTCATGCCCTTTTCATTTCCGTTGACGGCCGTTTGATTACTCTACTCCAACCTTGTCATTCTGCTGCAAGTGTGGTCATGGTCATCGGATCGGCAAGTCGCGTTTGGCAATTGCCAGTGCTACAGACATGGTACAAGCACAGCAATAGTCTCAAAAGAATGCCCAAACCCGATTCTATATGAAACCGTCTTGATCGGTTGTGAATACCAAGTTGATTCGTGATGTCTCCAATGAGCCAAGACTTGTGGCCGTTGTTCACCATCAAGTGACGCGTGTTTTGATCGTGAATCAATCCAACATGTTTGCCACCATTGGGCGACCACCATTCTGTATATGTGCACCCTAGTTTGAAGATGGATATGGGGGTATTTTGATGCGCGCTTTTATCCTGTATTGTGAGCGGGGAGACCGTGTTGCTTTATCCTTGTCAATGGACGCATTTTGTACCTTGTTGACTACAAACTAGAGTACATTTTCGGGTGCACAGCCTCACAGAGAGCAGTTATAGACATGCCACGACATTCATTGAGTAGCCCTCATTGAGTAGCCCGCCCTTGTATTTCTCGCATTTGTCATACGTGAGCTTTTGTGCGAGCTACGTCCATTCGAAAATCACCGACCATGGCTGATCGATTCACACTTGAGCCAACAGCTCCATCAATACTGACCGGACACTGGCGGCATGAATACCACATGAAAGAGCGCAGTCTGTTGCCCACTCGATATGTATTGGACTTGTCGCAAATGTATATAAAGTATATGTGCAGTGGCGATTTAAAAAAAAACGTGAAATGTGCCATCTGAAATGTCGGATGTCGAATGTCGAATGTCGGATGTCGGATGTCGGATGTCGGATGTCGAATGTGAAATGTGAAATGTGAAATGTGAAATGCGAAATGCGAAATGTGACATGTGAAATGTGAAATGGAAATGTGAAATGTGCGATTGGGAAAGTGAACGGAAACGCGAAACGTGTGGGACGGCAGCAATGCAACAGCAAATCGTGACAAACGATAATGGGATCTGGTAGAATAAAGTACGGCGAATCCAATGGTATGCGGGGCTCGGCGATCGGATGGGTATTGGGTGAGATAATTGGATGGTCACGCGATCGAAATGGTCGCAAAGTCGGGAAATGGGAAAGAAATGGCAAAAATGGAGGCGATCGAGGCGGGCAAGCGGTGGAGGTAGTGCAGAAAAACAAGGCGGATCCGATGGTACTCTTGGCATGAACGTAGCAATAGAATTGGCCGAGATAATGGGTTGGGTACATGACGCAAAACACAAAAAGTGGTCAGATCGGGTCATGGCAGGTATCAAAAGATGCAGGAAATCGACGAGGCATGCGCAGAATCAAAAGTCAAGTGAAATAGCAAGATGATCGGACCAAACATGGGTCCGATCGGCATGTTGGAGAGGTCAGGCGGGCAAACGGACGGCATGGGCGCATGCAGCAGGTCGTATTGCATGGGTTACATGGGTTACATGGGTTGCATGGGTGAAAGGGCAGATCGGGCAAAGTCGGAAGACGCAGATCGCGGCAGATCGGCGGCGGTAATCAACGGGGCGACAAGATACGCTGATAGAGCATCTAAAGTCGTATCGGAATGTGAAACAGCAAAGCGATTGGCATCGATTTGGCCAAGTTGCGGCCATTTCCGGGTCAAGAGTCGCGATCGGCGATGGCGTCACGTGATGATACCCAATCAGCCAGGCACAAACATGAGCAGCTGCGCCAAATCAAGGGCTTTCCAATGGTACTTGGCGGCAGGCGATACGATGCGTGTTGGTCGAGCAATCACGGTTTGAATGAACTTGAGAATCAATCGGTAATTTTGTTTGCATGTGGGTTGTGACATGTGCATTGTGATGTGTCATGTGTTGCATGTGCATTGTGATTTCAATCAACTTGGTGCAAAAGCGCGAAAGAGAAGGAACCGATGCAGATCGCTCAGCAAAAGTCTCTCAAGTCGTGCACGCGCGCGCATTGGCTCTGTTTGGCGCAAATCACATGACGCGTTGTTGTCGTTGCCATCAATCATCGATCCAAAGACAACAAAGAAGAAAAAATCAACACCTCATAACCGATTGTATTGCACAAATGCTCAGCTACGGCCATACACACCTGAAAGCCCCCCATCCCGTCCGATCTGGGTAGGTAAACAGGTGCTGGCCCAGTCAGTACTGCCGTAGGAGACTAGGCGGGAATACTGGGTGCTGTAGTTTTGCACCCTTTTGCTGCTGCACGAGTTGAATCGAGAAACCAATGGGCTCCATCTTTTGCCCTAGGCAAAATCGGACTTGTGCTTTCACCCTAGGCAAAATCGGACTCATGCTTTCACCCTAGGTAAAAGCGGACTCATGCTTTTGTCACTATGCCAATTCTGGCATGGCATCGTTTTTGACTCAAAGTCCATGAGAACTGACAGAAATAATGTAGCAAGACGAGATGAGGTAGCCTGAAAATCCAAAAGGAAAAAACAGGCCCCCCTCCCATGGTCTTGGCTTGAACTGGCAAGTAGAAAACAAAGGAATCGCCATTGTTCTCACACTCACTAGCAACAAGTCAAGGGTAACAGTTTGAAAGCAAAGACCCGATCCTTTGAAAAAAATTGAAAAGATCAGCCCCCCCTCTCATGGTCTTGACTTGAACTGGCAAGAAAAAGCAAGCCAAGTCCAAAAGGAACCGACATTGCTTTCAATTGCAAGTGCAAGTCAAGCGAAATATACTCATCGTGCTGCCACACAGGCCACCAAAGCGAAAAAAATTGAAAAAACC
>MCFL01000080.1:0-70000 GCA_002102555.1 Catenaria anguillulae PL171 | reverse complement strand
AAATCGAGAAGCCAATAGGACAAAAAGATGCCCCGCATTTGATTTCATAGCATAATGCTCTCGTATGGGTGGTTTGAGCCGTTTGAAGTGGGTGTGTACTATGAACAATCATGAGCGACGCAAGAGTGATGTGTGTCAACCAGCTGGATTTGAATCCAGCTAGATCCGACTTGATTTGTGAGATGAGTGCACAATTTCATGCGTAGAGCAACGGGTAGACATGGCATCGGAAATCGAATGGTACCATTGGAAAGCCCTTGACTCATTCTATATGTGCATGTGTTTTGATACCCGGGTTTATAAGTGTCTGGTGGCCTTGCATTATATGGTGGTCGGTTCACTTGCTCTGACGTGTCACTTTGTCTCGCAATGTGAACAATGGCGAGTTGCCCTCTATATGAGCATCACAAGTACACTAATGACCGAGTGTTCCAAGAGTGCAAACCCAGGTTTTAAAGTACTCTGAAAACGCTCATGCCATCAGAATGATAAAATGCCAAGTACATTGTGTTCATTTAGGCACCGTTATGCATGTGATGGTTGATCGCTGCCCGACAAAATGGTTCTGGACAGCGCTAGAGATGCCCGATCGACCTGCCATGGGTCTCATTGGAACCACCGTATCTTTTCACATACGTCCATGTCATTGTGCTACTCATTGCGTCTGATTTGCAAACGGTATTGACGATTGATTGGTTCACGTCGGATCTCTGATCAATGCAAAAAGACGTGTACCGCCATGGCCTACATGTCAAAATGAGCTACAACAACCGAATTTAGTGTAATTTGTCATGCCCTTTTCATTTCCGTTGACGGCCGTTTGATTACTCTACTCCAACCTTGTCATTCTGCTGCAAGTGTGGTCATGGTCATCGGATCGGCAAGTCGCGTTTGGCAATTGCCAGTGCTACAGACATGGTACAAGCACAGCAATAGTCTCAAAAGAATGCCCAAACCCGATTCTATATGAAACCGTCTTGATCGGTTGTGAATACCAAGTTGATTCGTGATGTCTCCAATGAGCCAAGACTTGTGGCCGTTGTTCACCATCAAGTGACGCGTGTTTTGATCGTGAATCAATCCAACATGTTTGCCACCATTGGGCGACCACCATTCTGTATATGTGCACCCTAGTTTGAAGATGGATATGGGGGTATTTTGATGCGCGCTTTTATCCTGTATTGTGAGCGGGGAGACCGTGTTGCTTTATCCTTGTCAATGGACGCATTTTGTACCTTGTTGACTACAAACTAGAGTACATTTTCGGGTGCACAGCCTCACAGAGAGCAGTTATAGACATGCCACGACATTCATTGAGTAGCCCTCATTGAGTAGCCCGCCCTTGTATTTCTCGCATTTGTCATACGTGAGCTTTTGTGCGAGCTACGTCCATTCGAAAATCACCGACCATGGCTGATCGATTCACACTTGAGCCAACAGCTCCATCAATACTGACCGGACACTGGCGGCATGAATACCACATGAAAGAGCGCAGTCTGTTGCCCACTCGATATGTATTGGACTTGTCGCAAATGTATATAAAGTATATGTGCAGTGGCGATTTAAAAAAAAACGTGAAATGTGCCATCTGAAATGTCGGATGTCGAATGTCGAATGTCGGATGTCGGATGTCGGATGTCGGATGTCGAATGTGAAATGTGAAATGTGAAATGTGAAATGCGAAATGCGAAATGTGACATGTGAAATGTGAAATGGAAATGTGAAATGTGCGATTGGGAAAGTGAACGGAAACGCGAAACGTGTGGGACGGCAGCAATGCAACAGCAAATCGTGACAAACGATAATGGGATCTGGTAGAATAAAGTACGGCGAATCCAATGGTATGCGGGGCTCGGCGATCGGATGGGTATTGGGTGAGATAATTGGATGGTCACGCGATCGAAATGGTCGCAAAGTCGGGAAATGGGAAAGAAATGGCAAAAATGGAGGCGATCGAGGCGGGCAAGCGGTGGAGGTAGTGCAGAAAAACAAGGCGGATCCGATGGTACTCTTGGCATGAACGTAGCAATAGAATTGGCCGAGATAATGGGTTGGGTACATGACGCAAAACACAAAAAGTGGTCAGATCGGGTCATGGCAGGTATCAAAAGATGCAGGAAATCGACGAGGCATGCGCAGAATCAAAAGTCAAGTGAAATAGCAAGATGATCGGACCAAACATGGGTCCGATCGGCATGTTGGAGAGGTCAGGCGGGCAAACGGACGGCATGGGCGCATGCAGCAGGTCGTATTGCATGGGTTACATGGGTTACATGGGTTGCATGGGTGAAAGGGCAGATCGGGCAAAGTCGGAAGACGCAGATCGCGGCAGATCGGCGGCGGTAATCAACGGGGCGACAAGATACGCTGATAGAGCATCTAAAGTCGTATCGGAATGTGAAACAGCAAAGCGATTGGCATCGATTTGGCCAAGTTGCGGCCATTTCCGGGTCAAGAGTCGCGATCGGCGATGGCGTCACGTGATGATACCCAATCAGCCAGGCACAAACATGAGCAGCTGCGCCAAATCAAGGGCTTTCCAATGGTACTTGGCGGCAGGCGATACGATGCGTGTTGGTCGAGCAATCACGGTTTGAATGAACTTGAGAATCAATCGGTAATTTTGTTTGCATGTGGGTTGTGACATGTGCATTGTGATGTGTCATGTGTTGCATGTGCATTGTGATTTCAATCAACTTGGTGCAAAAGCGCGAAAGAGAAGGAACCGATGCAGATCGCTCAGCAAAAGTCTCTCAAGTCGTGCACGCGCGCGCATTGGCTCTGTTTGGCGCAAATCACATGACGCGTTGTTGTCGTTGCCATCAATCATCGATCCAAAGACAACAAAGAAGAAAAAATCAACACCTCATAACCGATTGTATTGCACAAATGCTCAGCTACGGCCATACACACCTGAAAGCCCCCCATCCCGTCCGATCTGGGTAGGTAAACAGGTGCTGGCAAACAAAACTCGCCGACAATGAAGATAAAATAGCATTTGCGGAAGAACCTGCGCCTACTTGCGCCCGATTCCCCTGCCTCGTTCTTTCCTCCCTCCCCTTACTACCCCCAACGCCGATTCTTTACGCGAGTAGGAACAGCTTGCCGTTTGAGTCTTCACAGCTGCAGACTCGTCAGCCCGCAGCTATGAATCGCTTCAGCGACCGCGTCCGGCAATTAAAGCACACTCAAAACAGTCCGCCGTTCTTACCCTTTAGCGCATCGACCCTTCTGCAACCACTAAGCCAAAAGCTTCACCACCTTGCTCTTTCCACTTAACAGCTGTCACTTTCCCCATCTCACCTTTTTTTGCCATTTCGCTTCGTAGCAATGCCCAAGAGTCGGGAACAACCAACAAGATAAAATCTTGCCCGTCTACCCGCCTTGAAGACATTACCATCTCAAGCTACTAAAGCGTACTTGCCCAAATTGCCAAGGAGCAAGCACCTTGCGCCCAAGGCGCGATGATTCTGAGCAAGTGAAACCGCTTCAAATTAAGTAACGGCAACTCTTGCCAGAAAGAAAACGTAAACTTGGCAGTCTACTTTGGACTTGCTGGAGTTACGGACATGCACCTTATAATGGAAATTCAAGGTAGCAAGCGCACCAGACTTGAACACGTTTGCTAACGATCGATGGGAGCTAAGAAATGTCTCACGTTACACAACTCACTAACGGACGCGTTTCCGCGAACAAAAGCGAGTCAATAACATCAAACACTTTGCTTCCGCCATAGCAAACGATCAAGTATTCCTTTGTTTATCGTTGGTGAATACTAAACGGCCAACGTTTGAAACTTAAGTACAGGGAAATAGTTAAAATCCTTAACCCATGCGACGTAGTCTACTGTACTACATAGATTACTCGCACCTGACCACTAAGCTTCAATGCAGAAAAGTTGGAGGCGTAGGGTATCCCTAAGGTACCGGTCCACCGACCATGCCTTCTACAAGGAGGAAAACGGCCTGTAGCCGTCTCCGCGCCATTAACGCACTAGCTCGTGTGGTTTATGGGACGACTTTTTGGCACATCCGGCACAGTTACGAATGGGCTGCTCATGTACCCATTTCATTGTATCGAAGCTTGAGACCGGGCTCAAACTGGGGTTATTGTGTCGCCACAATCGATTGCCGCCACGTCCGCCTTGATCTGACCCCTCACGGCCAAACTGGGCGTCATCGCGGCCATCGGCCAGCGTTTTTTTGACGTATGTTGGCGGCGGGCTCCCCAGAGACCCGGTACCTGTTCTTCATTCTTAAATCGGGGATGCACATGATTGGCGCTATCAAATGGCGTTGGAGTCGAGCTCGTCGGACCGCAGGCTGTCCCGCAATACGCTGGTAAAAGTCGGTCGTGGGCCGTCCCTGGTTGATCCGAGTGTGTCCGTTCGTTCCAGCCGGCGCTCTCCACTCAGCAATGACCGTACCGAGCCCACTCTTGCCATGTATTGTAACTGCTTGCAACCGCCGCCGCCCTCCCCATTTTGTCGTCCTACGACCACCGCTTTCATGCCCGCCCATCGCCGCCGCCAACTCGAACTCACCTTGCGGACAGCCGCCGATGGCCAATGACCATACAATCCGGGGAGCGCTCTCAAGTGACGGACAGGGCAGAGCATAATGGATGGCTGTCGGTCGGCTCATTCACCCTTCCGTAGTCATTGAACGAGATGCCCTCGGTTTCCAACTTTCGCCCGCCGCAGGCGAAGCCAATGTCGAGCCGACCAAACTCGGCTGAAATGGGTATGGGACCGTGCCGCTGATGCCGCCATCGGCATGGCTGCTGTGTCGCTACATCGCCATCGGCGGCCGCCGTCTCGCCATCAGATGTGCCGTCCGCGCCCGATCCGTGAGATGCGCCGATGGAAGCAAAGCCGTGGCGGTCGGCGCAAGCGATCCGGGTAACCGGCAAGCTCGATAAAGCCGTGTATCCAAACGAGCATCCATTCCCGGCGCTCGTGGCCGCTGCTGCTTTCGTCAACGGTAACTCGTCCTTGTCCTGTTTGAATGGTACCGATTCAGCTTCGGTTGCTTGTGCCCATTGTGATGCTTTGCACTGACCCGCCTCGGCAAACATTTACTTTTCCCCCACCGTCGGCCAAGCCGTTGGCTAACTTCAGAATGCGGACCCGCCTTTCCATGTTTCGCCCAGGATGTTGCCATCCCACCACCAGCAACCGCTGCACCCTAACCAGGTTGTTGCGCCGATTAGCTTGTTGACCCGGCCGTTTGCACCTTTATTCGCCGCTTTTTGCGCTCACTCTGAACCCTCGTGGCAGTTCCAGATGTACACTTGGCCGGCTTCACCATGGATAAGCAGTGGCGCCCATCTGCGTTGGTCACGGCGACTTGGGCGTCTGTCCGTGACGACAAGTGCTAGCTCGCAACAAGTTGATTTATACGAAAGTGGGTGATTTGCAAGTGTGAAGAATCCAGATCGGGTCATTTCGCGCTGGATTCAGTTGAATTTCGCTGATTTTGTTGCGGTCCGCTTCCCTCCTTCTCAATTTGCTCGCCCAATTGCCCACGCTAACATCGTCTCCCTGCTGGATCACAAGGGCACAGCCCTTTGCGCTGCGATTTGCTTGCAGAATCAATTCGCCGTTTCTTTTCAGACCTGCTCTCGCTGCTTGTCGGTGCGTCGTTTCAACAGCACTCACTTGCCGCATTCAATTGGCCGTGGCAAGGTGGCGGCGGCGGCAGATCCAACAAAAATTGCGCCAGTCATGATTGGCTATCACATCTTGCCCGTGCGTTCTCCCTCTTGCTCTCAAGCTGCCGCCTTTTCGCACTTCGCTGCTGCTAAGCTATCCATGGCCACTTCAACAGACGAGTTCGCTGTCGCCACTGCACTGGACTGCCTGCCGCCAACCTGCCACTCAATTGGGTCCGCCATGAGGACCACGCTTGGTTCGCTGGCGAATCTTGCTATTTCTCGTGTGCTATCGCTGGCTCAATGTGCTCGACAGCTGCCGGTTGATCTATGTACCGTCGCCGCATCTGTCACCGCCACGGCGTTTGCTTTCGGCGCTGGTGACGGCGGGCGTGATTTTCATGTGAGTGATCTGTCTCGCACTCGCACTTTGGCTCCTTTCTCTTTCAATATCAAAGACAATGTCAATGTCAATGATTGATTCTACAAACCCATACATTCACATGATATCTATGTACCATGATGCAAAGCATGCTCGTCATCTGAATTTTTTTCGACCCGGCGCCGCGATCCCATCCCGCCCGCCGGCTGTGGCCGCCTGCTTCTCGCGGACCGGCGGCCGACCGGTATTCTTTTGTTTGCCGACGCCTGCTTTATCCCGGGCTGCTGCTGTCGCTCTCCGGTCGCCGCCGTCCGGCCCGGCCACCTCAACAACAACAACCTTGCGCCGCTCATTCCGTTCCGTTCAAACTCGCGCTTGACGGCGGCCCACTTCCCGCTGCGTTTCTCGAAGCTGTGGCCCAATCAATCTAGGGGCGTCTGCTTCTCGCAGCATGAATCGTACTCAACGGCAATGTCACCTGATTCGTATCGCCCCGGCTGGATCGTTCAATCCCTAGGCAGGCTCTCCGCCTCTGGAGCCGCTCCTTAGCTGCTTTGTCGCCGCCGCCGCATCCTCAACAGGCTGGTCTGCCATCAGACAAGGCTATCTGGGCACATTTTCCACTCGCCCGCCAACGCACATCGCCTGTTGGTTCATTGGCCGACAAGTTGGGCGTCGTCCGTCTGGTTCTCGACTCGCCACTTTTCCGTTTGCCGGCTTTGTTGCCGGCGCCGCTCGCAACGCAGACCCGCTTGGATCATGGCGGCGTTCAACCAGTCTCCGCGGCCACCGCTTTGTCAAGCTCTCGTCCGTCTGTTTGGATCCATGGACCGTCAGCGCTCTTGCGTCAGCGATTGCCTTGTACGGCTCCGTCGCCCACCAACTGCATCCCGCTCATCACGTTCCTCAACGCAATTCACTGCCAACCCGAAAGATGCTCGTCAGCCAACTTGAGCGAAACTCGCCTCTGCGGTCGTCTCGCTTGCTTTCAAACTGTTGCTGGGCTCTACATGGTGCTCCATGCCATACTTGGGGACTCTGCGGTACTGTTTCGGATGTCACTCAATCGCCGTGTAGTCGGTTTAGCCTGGCACGGTTGGCAGCTGCCCCTATGCGGATAAAGTGAATCTCTGTTTTCGTGTGAGCCTGCACACATTGGTCGATTCGAATGGCTTGTTGCCCACATTTCCTCCCGCCATCGTCGGCGATAGCGCCGGTCTTACTTCTTCCAATCCTTCGCTCCGAATGTACTCATTCGCCACAGCATCACGCAAAACGCCCGTCTCCCGTCACGCACGCTTGTGCCAACTTGACGGCAAGTGACGCTCGAGGCAGGCGTTTGTCAGCCCGAACTCTTGACCCATCATCAGCTGCTTAGGGCCGTTTCCGAAGCATACAACGGTTTGGTTGTGGTGATTCGCCCATTCAATTATACGCTTTCACATGTTTCCGTCTTACGAGCTGAGCCAAATCATTGACCTGCTTGCGCTTTCCGCAGCACGCACATGCCAGCGTGTCGGTATCACTTGCCCATCGCTCGGGAAGCGGGCATCGGTCAAGCGGCCAAGGCGGGCGTCGGATCCGTTGTCGAACCGGCTGACAAGACGTCCAGATGATGCAGCGGCTCGTCTTTCCGGTGACAGCCAGTGTTGGTGGTTCCATGGTCGTTTTTCCTTTTGGGTGGGTTGACGGTGGCAGCCGCGGGCGTGATGTCGTGTGACTGTGTGGTTGTGTCCGTCCTGCTGAGTGGGCGCTCTTTGGCTTTCGGAATGTCCCGTACGGCATTGTTTCTCTTTCGAATGTATCATATTCTCGATTCATCATACACATGCACATGTACAATGTAACGTAAAACAGCGTCCCGTTCGCCTCACCGCTGTTGTGTTGTCATCACGGCCACCACGTAGTTTGCCTCCCCGTGCGGGCAACCGCCGCTTCACATGCTCTCCGTGCCCGCCGCCAACACTCGGCGGCCAATGATTCCGCCGCCGCGACGATCCATGGTCGTCTGCCAGCCTCACTTTGCGACCACAATTCGCAATGACCAATGTATCGATGCCGGCACCGAGCCGTCCCCAAGGCGGCCGTAACGCTGTGGGGCACCAAGGCACCCGCCGTCGCTGCCACTAATGCCATCATTTCGTCCGGTGTCATCGGTTTGCAACCACGTGAAGTAAGCACGCCTCGCTCCTCGTTGCCCGCCTTCGCAGCCATCGCGCCGCACCGACCTTGTGCCAGTTGTGCGGACTTGGGCTGTCGCCGCTTGTCGATCGTGGGCGAAAAAGGGAATCCGCCGCAATTCGCTTGTTTGTTGCACTCTCCTTGTATGGCGAGCTGCCCACAACCCACGTCGTCAGCAACTACCAAATCAGCCAGTGCAGCGCTCCCACGTGGCGCCGTCCATCGACATTGTTATTTGCGGCTGGCCTGTACGACTTGTTTCCATCGCATTGATCCTTATTCTGCGGCTTCCGCTGACCTCGGCACTCTGTTCTGCCACTGCTCCAGCGCACACCCGTGCCCTCACCGTTTCGATTCCTCTCGTCTGCAATCCCACACATTCACCACCATCCGACTGCACCAGCGCCGCAGTAGCTATTGATTGATTTCATCTTCACTATCGTGTACGTGCGCTTCACCTTGCTTGGCTGCGCCGCTCTACGGCTTGTGTTCGATGCACTCATCAATTCACCATCCGCGATCTCAATCACGACCAGCACCTTTCACAAACCGATTCTCCCAAGTTCACGGCTGGCGACGGCCGAGACCGGCCGTGCGTGTGAAACACCTGATAGGGCGGCTGTTTGATGGAAGCAGCAACGCCACGGATTCCTTTTCGACATCTTTGTTTTGGATTCTCAACATGCATCATGGGGGGTCTTGGCGCGGTCTGCATTCCTTTCTGAGCTGCTCGCTCTCGTGCTCTGACCGGTATGTACGCTCCCATTCGTCCACCGATTCAACGTCAGAGATTGGTGTTCTTCGCATTGATGGTTGCTGTACTCTCGTTTCCTGCAGCACCTTGGCTCGCTCGTCCATTATCCAATGTGTCTGGCTCGCTTCAGCGCAACCCGACGATGCGGCAATGATTTGGTTTTGCTCTGCATGGTGTTGGTGCTCACTGCACCACGGCCACGCCTCTCGCCAATTTGCGTATCTATGCTCTGTGCGGCGAGGGATTTCTTCGCGCACGGAATAGACTGGAACTCGTGCTGCGTTTTGGTCGTACCTGAAGTACTGCAGCAGATAGGATCCAGCAGTTTCAGTGCCTACAGTAATATCCCGTCGTGGGCTCCGTGTCATACATCCCTGTACGTGCATTCGCCGTTTGCCTCTCGATCATGTCACGTTGTGCTGATTGTTTTTTCTTCCACGTTATTGTGTAGGTTTTCTTGATTTCCGTCATCATTATCTTCAACCGATCCGATCCAATCTTATGCTTGGTGTCGGCAAAGTCTGTTTGATGCGCCTCAGCCCAATCTCACTCCGTTCTGCTCGTTCAAGCTCCTCCCTACCCTCGAAATCTTCTTGCCGCTTGTGAACGCAATGCCCGCCTGCTCATGTTTGCCACGGATCTTCGACGCTATACATCCAACCGAGCCATCCAATCCTTGGTGCTGCCCGGGCTGGCAGCAACAAAGCTGACCGCCCAGCCGTCGGTACCGGTCACGCCGCCAGTTACGGCTCGATGCGCAACCAGCGCAGCGGCTGGATCCGCAGAAACCGATACGGTCGCTGCTGCGGATGTCAGCACACCAGCGTGCCACCCATTTCTTGCGTTCTTGGCCATCTCAGTTCCCGCTTTCACCTGCTTTCCTGCTTTCCGCTACCTCGTGCAAGTTTGTTTGCTCCCATATCTACAATTGCCTACCGCTGCACTTCAGCGGGCTACTGCTTGTGCTCGCCGCCGCCATCCGACCCCCCAGCCGCCCCGCTGCGCCGCTTGCCCTGATCAAACTTGCAATTTGACGGCCGCTCTTTCCCATGCCCCGATCGAGCAAGGAGTGTCTTCTCGTAGCATCGTACTCTAGGTCACCGCCTCACAGTGACAACCGCCTTTACTCTGGCCGCCCATGGATCCCTGTGATCTCTCGCTCACCCGCGGCGTCACATGTCTCTTGCGTCTTTCCTTGCTCGGCTGCATTCCCGCGAAGTTGTCGTCCACTGTGCTCGCCAACGTTGCTCCCTCATTATTTAAACTGGCCGTGTTACGCACCGTCACGTCAACCACGGTGCATGTTGGTGTGTTCGCACTGCAATCTACCATTTGCTGCTCGTCCTGAGTACCCGCAGATGTGCATCGCCCTTTGATCCAACGTCCGAGATTGATTCATTCTGACTTTGCGGCTGCCTTGCTTCCCATCATACAGCACCGATGCTCACCGGTATTTTCGCACAAGCCCGATCGTCATCCGATTGCCCTAGCTAGGATCTCACGTCGTCGTCGGTGCCACCCAACCATTTCGCAGCTCATCGCCCTTCAACGCATGGCCCACGGCGCCCAGCGACTCGGATTCTGACACAGCTCACTCCGCCTACATCTGTTCCGGCTCATCATCAGCATCATCACCCGATATTGACTCACCTGATCAATCGACTTCCGATTCCTCGCAATTTGGCACTGATGGTGAGTCGTCTGCTGCCGTCAATTCACCTCACATACGCTCGCTTGACCTCGCTTTTCCTCTGCGCGCACGTACAACCACACCGCCTCCGCGTCCGAGTCTACCAGCAACAGCAAACAAACGAAATGCTGCAACGGCGCCTCCCTCGCCTAAACTGCTCCCGCGGCCTGCAACCAACAAAAAGGAATGGTATCAAGCAACGACCACATTCAACCGCGCCCTGACTGTGTACACGCTCCTTCTCAACTACGCCTTGCAAACCCACGCTGTTGCTTCGCGCGTTCCAATCCAAACCGCAACCCACTCGCAGGAATTTGCCATCTTTGCCAGTGCCCTCATTCAATACGCACATGACCACCCCGACCTTGCCGTTCCCTACATTGTCGTGCACAAGGACGGCGTGGATTTCACGCTCGAGTTGCTCGCCAACGTCTTGCACACGCTGTACGGACGTAAGGAACGCCGGCGGCTGCTCATGAAAGGCATCAAGGAGCTTGTTCATGGCGCTGTCACGGGCGAGGTCGTGGGTGTGCCTGCAGTCCAGCTGACGGCAGTGGTGCCGTTGGTCAAGGATGCAATGGGCGAGGCGGGCGTGTGGGTGTTGAATTGGGAGGCATATGGGACGCCGTATGTGCGAGGTGTGAGTCGGACGCCGCAGGCAGGGTTGGCAAGGCCGCAGGTTGCTTCGTGCGTTATTTTTTCTTCTCTTTTTTTTTGAGTGACTTGTACAAAACGACATTCTCACTTCGCTTGCTGTCACAACCGTAGTTCCAAGGGATCTCGCACAAGCTCAATCCATGCTGCGTCCCTTGATCGGATGCCACTCGCAACCACCATTACATTGTCACCAGACGACCCGAGATCCGACTTTGGACCCGAGTCTGACGATGACACTACACTTACACCCGCTCACCGAGCATCCAAAAAGCGCTCGCAGCCCGTCGATTCGGACGATTCGGGCACAGACGCCGTCACAGAAGACGGCCATGATTCGCTGCCTCCGCCCGCGCAACGCCAGCGCCTCCTGACGCCAATTGTGGTCATACCATCCCGTCTCCCCCGGCCAAAAACGCAAACGCCACCTCGCGCTCAACCGCCCGCGCCGCACCCGCCCTCGTCGTCGTCTCCACGGGCATCCACGGGTTCCGTTTCGTCCACATCGACGGCGCCACGGTCGCCCTCACGCTCGTCCTTGTCTATCCCGTCCTCCTCTGCGTCTGCGCCTGCGCTCATGGACCGCGACCACGCCCGCCACCTAGCGCAACTCACAATGACGCGCCTACAACTACGCCAAACGTACCCCTGGGCAACCGACACCTGGTACTACCAGGTCAAGGACTCGATGCATGTCATGGGCGATTCGCGCATCTCGATGCACTCGCTGCGGCGGTGTGCCGAGCTGACGGCTGCACAACTCGAAATCACGTGTGCCGACGAGACGGCCACGGCCACAGGCATGGACCCGAACAAGTTGGTTCCGCAGGTTGTGGCGTACACGCTGGTTGAGCGCAAGTATCCAGGGATTGCGTTTGAGTATGTGGATGCATTGTTTGAGGCGGCAGGCGAGATGGGTGTGCCCGTGAATGCAGAGACTTTGGAGATGTGTGCCGGTATGTTGATGGAAGGATAGGTGGGCGGTTATGACTTGGAGTGATGTGTGCACTGAGAATCGTGTGACATGTATACTTGATCTTCCGACTTTCCATGTGTGTAGTTAGAATGCACTCTGCTCGTGCACAACAATTGCATCGATCAGTCGAGAGGGGAAACAAATGCATGTATGTACACATGTACGGATGGAGAAAAAACGGGAAAAGGTGATAGGTAGTGATATTTCCAGAATGCCAAATATGTACGTCAAGGGGTCAGTAGGGTCACTTCGCTTCACATCACATGAAGTGCACCCGCGACAGCAACAATGAAAAGCATGCAGCCTGCGAGACCGCCCATGGGTGACTTGAAATGGTTTGCAGCCGAAGGCTCGGTCCCCGTTCCAGCAGTCGCACTTGGTACTGGGATTGGGCGAATGGTTGCAGTTCCAATGGTGGCCGATGATGTCGTCGATGGGGAACGTGTACTGGGAGTTGAGGCAGCCGACGACGCAGCCGTACTTGTCTCAAGACTGGTACTACTGGAAGTGTCCGTGCTCGTCGTCGAGTCGGTGGTTGAGGTCGAATCGGAGCTAGTGGCCGTTGCAGTCTCCGATGTATCGGTTGCTGTAGCGGCCGAGCCGGCCGATGAAGTACCTGTTAACTCGTTGGTATTGTGAGTGATCAATCATCGACTTACATAATTGTGGGAAACAAGCAAGTGTACGAACCGGAAATCGGCGCCGTTGTTGCCGTGACGGCCGTCCCCGCCCCACTACTGACGGTAACCGCCGGTCCACTTGTCACTGACGCCAAAACGGACGATACAACGCTCGGATCCACGCTTGCCTCCACATCCGACGCACTGGGACTGGCAGGCGGAGGCGGCGGCGATGGAACAACTGGCGGTTGATCACCACTTTCGCTGGCCGCGTTGTTGGGCGGCAGCATATCGCGCGAGAGACCTTGCCCATCGAGCACATTGGCAATGTCGTCGGCAGTCACATCTTGAGGAAGTTGAGGGAGTTGTTGCGGGTGCGGCTGGGCGACTGGGTTGCCATTCGTTGACAACACGATGGAGAGGGCGGCGAGCAGGAGGAGGATGGAAACGCGCATGGTTGGATGACAACGAAAGATTGAATCAAGGTTGTGGAGGATGTGAAAGCTTTCGGGGAAAAAAAACGAGATCAATCGAGAATCAAAGGAAGGACGATTTCTGAGATGACTGAGTGACGGACTGGCGATGGATGGGAGCGGGAGACTGTGGGAATAGATGATGACCGAAAAAATGGAAGTCAACTTGAATAATGTAAACGACCAGTGGGAATGAATGGCCATGCCTGATCATGAAGAGCGAGAATGCCGGCCACGTGGTTAAGTATCCATCAATGGCATGAAGTAAGTACAACCCATTGAGTCTTGCGTCGCTTGAGCAGCTCGCTTCAGCACGTGCAGTCAGGAGTCCGGCCGTTCTCTCTTCTCTCTCTTTGCTCTCAGAAATATTCCAAGACGCGTTTCTCGTTTCTTGACTTGACTTGCAATTGACATCGGAACGACGCAGACTCTACGCCATAAGGTTTACATTCAACAAATATAACCCGACGCACTGGAAAGGAAATGATAGCCACTCCGTCTTCCGTCAATCTCGCCCCCGGGCCAGAGACCGAACAGGCCAAGAAACAGAGCGCCGCCGCCAACGCGACCAAGGCTGCCCCCACTTCCACTTCAGGTCGCGATGATCGTACTCCTCACGCCTATCAAGACGATGATTCCCAAGGGCAGAAGCAGCAGAAACCCGGGAATTCAGAAGCAGAAGCAGAATCCCAGCCAAAGAACCCGATCAGCGAACTCGCCCTCGCTCACCGGTTCTACCAAACCATCTCGTCCGGGTCGCACCACGCCCACCTGGCCATTGTTCAAGACCGCGCTTTCCGAGGCGGTCTCATCATCATGCTCGCCTCCCCGCTCCACGAAACCGTCATCTTGGCCTTGAAAACCATGCTTCTTCTCGCTCAATCGCCCGACCCGGCCGTGTTTGCACCCATCCGTGCCGAGCTCGCCTTCCGCACGGCCATTTCGCACTTTCTCAGCGAGCCGGGCGTCGATCCCAAAATCAGGGAGCTGGCGGGGCGTTTGGCAAAGCGACCGGATCCTGCAGCCAGCGGATTACGTGTCGCCACCGCCGGGTGC
Source organism: Catenaria anguillulae PL171 (assembly GCA_002102555.1). NCBI lineage: Eukaryota > Fungi > Blastocladiomycota > Blastocladiomycetes > Blastocladiales > Catenariaceae > Catenaria > Catenaria anguillulae. The sequence goes on along the minus strand of MCFL01000080.1, from coordinate 55,562 downwards.
ATGGTGTCGCCCACGAAGCGCAACAGTGCGGCCGCGTGTTCGCCTGCTGCAAGCTCAAGTACGTCGAGTTCCAGCGGGTTATCGACGCGGTGTGTTGCTGGGTGGCCGACGGCGACTAGTCCCAACGGGGTCGTGAGGACAGGGTCTCCTCGAAGGATGGCGTCAGTGAGTCGTGCAGGTGCTGGCTATGCTTCTGTACGTCCATTCCTATTTGAATATTGTGAATCTGCAGCCATTCATTCGTCCCTGTATAATGTTTTCTTGCGTATCCCATAGCGTGCACCAAGCACGGCACGTTCCATCTTCACCCCGACACGCTCTCGCGCGCTCTACATTTCGCTGCACCACCCGCCCACCATTTCGCCGCGCTTACACGCCGCCATCTCGTCGTCGTTGCTGTCGACCCCGGGCATCATTAGCTTCACCATCGAGTCACCCTCACCCTCCGTGCCATCGAGCAAACCGCGCATTGTGCTTCGGGTCGTGCCCACGATCCAAGCCGACGATTTGCTGCAGCATTTGGTGCGCAAGATTCCCGCCACGGTGCGCGAGCAACAGCTTGACGAGGATGGCGACAACCTTGACGAGTACGAGGCCGCGGCGAATGGAATAGTGTTGGCCATTGTGATTCCCGCGCGCCGCGCCGGCGGCGAGGACACGGTGCTCCCCGCCGTGCGCACACCAGAGCCCGAGGACAATGGGCCAGAAGATGACCAAGACGAAGATGAAAATGACGACGATGACGACGAGAGCTCGAGTAACGCGAGCGACGAAGTGGACGACGATGAGGATGATCCGTACGCCAGTGCAACAAAGCGGACGGAACTCAACAAGCGCGGTGGGCAGAAGGATGCGCCGGGATACTTGGATGATAATGGGGTCGACCCGTTTGCCGAGGAAGACGCGGATGACAAGGACAACACAGCAAAGGTGGTGCCCAAAGGGTGGCTGGGCAAAGTGTCGTCGTGGTTGGGTTGGTGAATGAGTTGATTGAAGTTATTGGTTGCGGCTCGACGAACCGTGGATGGGAGTATTGCTTGCGCTCAACCGTTGGTCAGTCCACTTGTTGTTGTTTTACAAAATACCAAAAACTAAGAGTCTATTGTTTGACAATGTTGCTTGACAACCTGTGGCCCATAGCAATTACTCGACCTTGGACAAAAACTCGGGCTCATAAATCTGAACGCCGGTTTCGGCGAGCTTGCGAATAGGAGCGTCGACCGAACGAGGCACAAAGTACCGATTGAGCAACTTGAAGTGGGTCTGCTCACGCTCCGTTTGCAACTCGGCCGGCGTCTTTTCCTTTTCCTTTTCCTTGTCCACTGTCGGTTCCGCAGCCTTGGTCTCCTGCGCCACGACTTCCTTGACCTCTTCCACTGCGGGCACATCGAGTTGCTTCTGTTGTTGCTGTTGCTGCTGCATCCTCGCCTCCTCGGCCGCCTTGATGATATCCCCGGCCGAAGCAACCCCGTCCATCGCCTTGACCAACCCCTCGGCATGCTTCTTGCTCAACTTGTCAGCGGCACTCCTTGCCCGCTCCGTGGGACTCTCTTGCGGCGGCGGCCAAAACTTGTGCATCTCATCATCCATCAAGTCGCCCTCCACAATGGTCCCCTCGGGCTTTTCCTGCTTCTTGAGCACAAACGACACGCCAAACTCGCGTACGCCCAAGAGTGCATCGGTCTGTGGGTCGATTGGGCGCAAGCGAGAGGCATAGGCCAGGGCCAGTGCTTGCTCGCCATAGTCGCGCACGAGCTGGTGCTGGTTGAACCACCGGTACAGGCGTTGCGGGAAGGTGCGCATGCCCGAAAATGTAGCGAGCGGCAGGTAGGCAATGGGCGGGGTGACGAGAGGTGGACGCGAGGCCGGAAGTGAAGATTGCTGCGATGTCGCTGACCCACCAAAGAGCCAAGTGGACCAAGACGACGATGAGGACGAGGACGAAGGCGAGGCTTGAGCGGACAGGTTGGGGACATCATATTCAGGAAAGTCTTCCTGCAACTCCTTGCGAGCCTGTTCCAAGCCCATGGCATACCCATGGACCACCTCCTCGAATGGCTTGCGGCCAAGGGCGACGTAGGCGTCGTAGTCTTGCATGCGATAAAAGTACTTGAGATCGTCGACCGGTGTGGTCAGCACCGCAGCGCGGAGCTCGTCCTCTGGCGTCCAATACTGGTACCGCTGCTTCTTTGCAAGCGTGCCCGCGACATGCCGCGAAATGGTACCTGGCTCATACGCATCCACCACATCGTAATCCACGGCAGCCTTGTCGAGCACGGGCTTGACGTAATCGTTAAAGAGCGCCAGCGACGTGCGGATCGAGTCGTCTGGGTGCGGGCGCATGGTCACAATGCAGATTTTGCGCACCCTGTCCCGAGGCGACGACAAGGGTTGTGAGGCAAGTTGCTCAGCACGGGCATCGAGGTCGGCACGCACAGCGTCCGTCAGGCGGCGGTCGCGGTACTTGAGGGCGGCATACGTGGTGACAAGCGAGCCAAAGATGAGCCATCCGCGCGAGATTTTCGGGATTTTGGATCGGAGTTTGGCCGCCATGGTCAGGTTGGCGGTGTTGGTATTGGTGCTGGCGTTGGCCTGGGTCGAGCCGGGAGCAGGGGCAGGAGCTGCTGGCGGAGCGGCAGACGGCGTTGATGTTGATGGATCGGCCATGGCGATGATATCATAACATGCATGTGTCTGGATATCGGTCAACTGAGGAGCAAACCTTCACTCGACCTCGACCTACGGAAACTCTTGACTTGGCTCCATCGCTGGGTGCAAGTGTCAACGCATCACGTGACTGTGCGTGCGTGCCGACAACAACACGTTCGCATTGTTCGCAGAGCCCCATTCGAATTCGTGTCAATCTGCCCATTACCATTCCATTCCATCCCGTCCAGCCAACGAACAGGAACAGTCAATGCACAAGGATAACGTCGGTCACGCAAATACAATGAAACCCCAAGACTTTGTCGCCTTGGCCTCGGCCGACTTTGAATCCGACGACACCACGTCCGACTCTGGCTCCGACGTTGAAATGCACGACGCCGACGACAACAACGACTCCGACAGTCTCGACGATGGTCCCGACACGGACGACAATCCCATGCACTCTGTCCTCGACAATGGCAGTGGCAATGGCCACGCCAAGGGTGCTGCCCAGTCGATCGCCGACAACCTTACCGCGCACGATCTCATGCAGCTCGACTCTGCCCTCGACCTGCAAACCGACTCGCTTCTCGCCGAGGTTTCCGTCACGGTGTCACCCGCCGTGCGCCAAACGTTGGTCCTCATCAAGTCGACCCTCGAAGGCGCAAAACCCACTCCGTCAATGTCGCACGCGAAAGCTCAGGCGCACTTGAACAAGGCCCAAGTCGCTTGGCCGTGGACGGTGGATTTGGGCAAGGACGAAATCAACTACCAATTCGCATTTGCACCACCGGCCCGTGTTGATGTCGTTGGCAGTTTTCTTGTGGGTGGAGAAAAGCGCGGCGCACTCATCAAGCGGCGCGGCGGCGGATACAACCTCGATGTCGCCGTAGAAATGCCAGCCAGCCTATTCCAGCCAAAGGACCATCTCAACCACCGGTACTTCCACAAGCGCTCATTCTATCTTGCGCACGTCGCATCCGAGCTTTCGCGTGCCCTTGCCAGTTCATCGGCGCAAGTCTCATTTGCGTACGACCGCAATGACATTCGCAAACCCATTTTGCTCTTGGCCATTCCATTGGGCAAGAAATCCGCGGGACATGCAATCATCAACATCCGCCCCACGATTGCCTCGACCACTTTCAAGCTCGACAAGCTTGCGCCCAACCGTAACAATGTCCGCCCGACATCTGGCGTCGAACTCGACCCGCTCCCTCCGACGCCCGCTTACAACGCTCAGCTCCTCACCGATATGCACTTGCTTTCGCATCTGCACCTCATGCACAAGGCCGCCACCCTTGTCCCACATTTGCCGAGCGCCATGAAGCTGCTCAAGGTCTGGTGCGAGCAGCGCGCGCTCAGCAGCTGGGCGTTTCCCTTGACGTACTTGGCGGCCGCGCTGGCCATCAAGGGCCAAATGGGAAGGGATTTGAAGCCTGCTCAAATCTTCCGGGTCGTCGTGTTTTACGTGGCAAATGTGGATGTCGCGGCACCCTTGCTGTTGGGCGACCAGAAAAAGGGTCAGGACACGGAGATGTGGGTGGCAAGTGAAGTGTCGTGGATTGATGCGCAAGGAACGAATTTGACGTGGTGGGCGGGTCAAGCAGACGCCAAGCGTGTACGCTCACAATCTTGCTTGAAATCGTTAATTGATATCTGGGCTCACGTTCTGACCCCCTCCTTGATCTCCCTTCTCAGCTCAAACTGGAGGCAGCCAAAGCCGCCACCCTGGCCGCCGCATCGCACTTTGAGCCACTCTTTTTGCAATCCACGCTGACCGCCATCGCCTCGTACGACCACCTCGTGCGCATTCCACTCCCATCCACCCCACCTGCGTTCTACAACCCTCGCGTGCGGCTCGATGATCCCTCTTCCGCGCATTTCTTGTCGCTGGCCATCCCGCGCTTGCTTTTGCGTGCCCTCACCGACCGTGTCGATCTCATTGCCTACCTGCCCGATACCATTGGCTCCAAAACATGGGCCATCTCGGCCAGTGCGCCCGAATCGGCCATTCCAACTTCCGAGCTCACATTTGGCTTGCTCTTGCACCCGGAGGAGTCGGTTCGTCGCATGGATATTGGGCCGTCGCCCGAAACCGACACTGCGGGCGCCACGGCCTTCCGCCGGCTCTGGGGTTCCAAGGCCGAACTTCGGCGGTTCCCCGACGGCACCATTGCCGAATCGGTTGCCTGGACCGGGATTGCGCCAACCAAGATTGTTGCCGAGATGATTGACTATGTGTGCACGCGGCACATGTCGGTGACGCCCACCCGGCACTGGGGCCAGCACGCGGCGCTCAAGCGGTTGCGTGCTGTTGCGCGGACCGTGAGCGGCGGCGACCAACCGCGGCTGGCCATGGACGAGGCCTTCCAGCAATTGTCGCGCATGATCATGGATGTCGACACAGACAAGGTGCCGCTGCCCGTGAGCGCCGTGTTGCCCGTGAGCCCCGAGCTCACGCGCACGGCCATTGCCCCGCACAGGGCGCCGGCCTTGTTTGTTGTCGAGTTGGAGGCCAGCGGCAAGTGGCCCGAGGACCCGAGGCGCGGTATCACATGTCCATGTTGTTTTTGCTTGCGTTTGCCGAAATGCTCGAGTCGTCGTCGGCCGCGGGCGAGGTCGAAAAGTGCACCGTTGTATCGGCCCCATTGTCGCTCGACATCTCGTTTGCGGGCTACCTGTTCAAGATGGTCGTCAAGCCAAAGGCCTCGCCCATGATGTCTGCCGAGATCCACCACGCAATGGACATGTCCAACCTGTCGCTGATTTTCCCAGCCCTAGGCCCGACCGCGCGGCTCTTCAAGTACTTTGTTGCCAAGCACATGCTCGGATACCAAGTGCACGACCACATTGCCGACCTTCTCGTTGCACACGTGTTCACGCGCGCGGCCGACAAGCACGTGCGTGCGCCCACGGACGCCATGGCCGGATTCGTGCGCGTGCTTGAGCTCATTGGCTCTCACGATTGGGTCAAGTACGCGCTGGGGGTGGCCACGCGTGTGGGTAAGGGTGTGAGGAGCAAGACCGAGATGATTGCTGGTGCGCGTGGCGCGGGGCTGAGATGATGGCCATCGAGACCGAAAAGGAGGAAAAGGCCAGGAGTGTGCAAGGCCCCATTGATGTGTCTGCACCACCCATGGGATCGGCCATTGTTGCGTCCGCGTACGCTCGTCACGCCATCGAGTTGCTGGCGGTCAAGCGGCTGCGCGCCGTGTGCAAGGCTGCGCTGGCGTACCTAACAACGGCGCCCTGTGACATCGTCGTCGTCAAAGCACGCACAAGCGACAGTGCTGCCTGCCTCGGCCAAGCTCGACCCGCTCTTCGCCCTGGCCGCCACTGGTCTGTCTGCGTTCGACCTGGTCGTGTACCTCAAGCCCGATGTGGTCAACAAGTACGTGACGCGCGGCGTGTGCTTGCCGAGCAACGAGTTTCCGGGCTTCAATCCCGTGGATGCATGGATTCGCCAGGTCGTGAGTGCGTTTGGTGGGCTGCTGCGCGTCTTTTTCAACGACTTGGACGGGTCTGTGGTCGGCATTGTGGTGGACCCGATGCAGATGGTGCCCAAGCGGTTGACGTTGGCCAGTGCGGCCGTTGAGGCAGTCAAGAACCCAATGGTGCTTGGTTGGGGAGAGGCCAAAGAGGGCGAGGCAAGCGGAAGCGATGATGATGAGATGGAGGTGGATCATGATGAAGCGGAGGAGGCCGAGGCAGCGTCAAAGTTGCAGATGATGCCGAACTTGGCGGCAATTGCTGCTGACATTGTGCGGTTGGGAGACGGGTTGGTCGATCGGGTCGTGATTCAGAAGCGCGAGCTGGTGTACCTTGGCTAAGTTAAGAGTGCTTTGCGTGTTTATCGTTTTACAAATGTATCGTTTACTGTTAGTTTTCACCGTGGCAAGCACTGGCGCACGCAATGCAACTGGTTGAATGCCCGATGCTGACGAACACTTTCAGCTGTAGAAGAAATCATATGACATTGAGCATTTGCACTGATGATTCAGCGAATCGGTACATATCATACAGTACAGACTGCGGACCGCAAATGGCTCAGGGTCACACGGTCCTCCTAATTGACTGCAATTGGTTGGCCTTCTTCAAGTCAAAGGCAATGCGAGACAAAACATTATTGATTGCGGAGCGGGGAAATGTCGGTCCTGCCGCTCTTCCGCTCACGCCGGCCTGCCGACCATCACCTTGGGATGAATTCATGCGGCTTGCTTGCCTACTCCTCATCATCACCCGACTTACGACCGGCCAAACCAGTGGACCCGAGACTGCATCCCGACCATCCAAACATTCCAGTTGGGCCCAACAGCGCAACCGTCATCTCCGGTCAATGCTGCTCTCATCACCACACCAACCGCGACCGAGACCTCACCATCGTTGGGCCAGATGAAACCACCAACCCGGTCGGACCATGGACAACGGCGACCCAGACGATACAGGTCGAGGTCACTGTCCCTCCGGCCCAACCGTGACCAGCACAGTAATCGTCGTCGTTACGGAGACTGAGGTCGTCACCAAAACAGCATCTGGCCCACTGTCACCGTCACTCATGTTGCAACCAGTGTTGTCACTCGCACGACCACTTTCCACCATCCAACGTTGACAAGCAGTGACTTATTCCCGATCTGGCGGCCCAAATCACCATCCAAGCGGCGGCGGGGCCAGCTGGAAACAGCTTCGTGATCCATTTCGTATGGTCTCAATTTTCTCGTCAACACATGGATCGGAAGTGGCATTGTGCCTGACGTATGCGTTATTGACCCGCTTGAACAGCCACTGCGACTGCGAAGACCTTGCCACACATGACGGCCCGACATTGCCAGTTGAAACCCAGCCGTGACGGGCGGCTGTTCGCGCACTCCGTGCAACTCAGCCGGTGTGCCTCCAAAGCTGGCTCCGACGCCGAATCCCACTTGAATTGAGCCGGATATTGCAAGCGCCAAGATATAATGGTTCTGCTGCCGATGACGACTCGGCTGGCCATGGCAGTGTGCGTCAGGTATCTAGGAGCTCGTTGGTTTGGCAGTCGTTGGTCTGTCGTTTGGAGTTGTTGGTGTTGGCCTAGCATTCGTCTGAACTTGGGCATCGTTGTTGCTGCTCGTTTCAAGTGTGCCGTTCATGCTGATTGTCTTGATGCACAATGTGTGCTGCCGTCCATGGCCATTACTGCTGTGAATGTGACTGCCTTTCATTGGTTGGGACGACATTCACATTTGATGCGTTGGCAGACAGTCGCGATCGCCCAAGTCAGTCGTGTTCCCACTTGCAATCACTTTCCAACTTGCATGGAGATTAAGGAAGAAACCGACAAGGACAGTATGTACATTGGCAAGACACATACACCACTCGTTGAAATACTCTTGGATCATGCACCACAATGCTCCGCTCACCCACAGCCCATGCTTCCTTTGCGCCAACAACGGCCGCGGCCGCCAATGCCGCTGATGATCACTACCACAACCAAGTGCACATGCAGCTGGTGCTATGGACCGTACCCACGGCCTTTGCCGACAACGGTGCCCATGATTCGCTACCAGAAGCTGGCGAACCGAATCTCACTCTGCAATGGTCCACGACGCGCGCGCAACTCTCGCACTCGAGTCCGACATCCACGGACCACGCACGCTTTCTCGTCCAATCGTCGGTCCTGTCCGGAAACCAGGCCGGCGACGCGACCTTCCAAGGCGGGCGAATGGTGATTTGCACACTGCCCGTTGACACGGGCAATGGCAAGTGGTTGTCTTTGGCTGCATCGACGGCGCACACGAGCCACAAGCTGGCCGTGCCCGTGAGCACGGTACGAGAAGCGGTTGCGGTCTTGGATCAGGTTGCCGTGGCCCTGTTTGGCGTCCATGGTATGCAGACTGTTCTTTCGCGAGTTACTCCTGACATCACCCTCAGTTCACTTACCGTTACAATTACTTACCTACTGTTCTTCAACAGTTTGGTCGGATTTGTCGCCATCGGCCCGCAGCTCGCCTAACGACAAGTTGCTGTCTACTGTCCTGTCCTGGTTGCTCACAGGTACGGCTTCTTTCGTTTTTTTTTCCGTATTATCGTTTGCACTCAAGCTTCATTGGAAATGAACAGACAAACGCTCCCCGCTGCTTGGCGGCATCTTTTCCGTGCCATTGTCTGCCCTTGCCTCGATTGACATGATTCAACATCTCGCACAACTCGAAACCACGTCGCAGCTCCCCTTCTCTGCCATTTCCGTACGTCATCTGCTTCCTACCCCACGTTTGTTACCTGCATCTCACCGTGGCCAACCACACGTTGGGTAACAGCATAATCCATACCTGTCCATGTCCACCTCGTCCCTCCTCTTGCACGGCACCCGCCTGCTCTGCTCGACCCTCCCCTCTACAACGACCCGCACACTTGCGACACTGTGGACTGCGCTCCACCTCGGAACTGACCGCGACCTGACGCGCGAATCTGGCGCGTGGCCACACACGCCTTGCCCCGGCTCAAGTGCGGGCCAACCATGCGGCAGGCTGACGCTTGTGCTACCTGCGGCTGGAAAAGCAATGGCGCAACATGTGCTCACGCACTCGCACGGCGCGTGGACGTTGCTTTCGGTTCTCGTGCCTCTGCCTGCACATGCAACCGCGGTTCCTTTGTCGCTCATGTGTCCCGTGATTGCGGGCGCGTTGAACGACTTGGAGCGTGAGTGCGCGCCAGTTCACTTGTCGCCGTGGCCGGCCGCAACGGCGGATTGTGGGCCGAGCATGTTGACTGCCGATTGGCCGGGTACGAAGCAGGTTGGCGGCAAGTCTGGCGGAGTTGGTGGTGGTGGTGAGTTGGATGGTAAAGTCAAGTGGCCGGCGGGCAAGAAAAAGGCCGCTGGTGGGGTTTATGGGTGGGGAGCAATGAGTGACAGTATGGCGAGGCAGTCGCCTTTGTTGTCAGAGGGTGCGAGAAGGATCATTGAGGAGGAGGGCGATGGCAAGGTGGTACTAATGAGTGGAGCAGACGGCATGTCGGATCCTGTGCCGCTCTCGTGCGTGATTCGAATCGCTCCCATTCTCTTACTTGGCCAAATCTGCTGACCGGCACGTTTTGATTGTGGTAGATTGGTTGGTCTTCCTGACACGGTGATTGCCATGACTCGGTGGGAACAACAGATGGGTCGGCAAGTGACAACTGCCCCGCATTATGGGATCGGCTTGAGCACTGAGACGTGGCATCTGCTGTCGTACCAAGTCAAGGAAAAGCTGGAACTTGCCAGGAACAACCACGGTGTGTGTCGGGTATCTATCAAGGTGCCGTCCGTCGAAGGAGGTGGAGACATGTGGGTCCACGGGTATGTTTTGCATGATGAGGTGACGATCAATACTTGCTGACTCGGAGGAATGCCCACAGAGTGAGGAATGAGACCTCAGTTACGGTGGTAGCTACCTCAGATGAGAAGCCAATGGATCCAATTGCACTGGCGAATAAATGTGCATCGTTCATGTAAATCCACGCAGTCTTTCAGCGTTGCGATAAACGTATAAACAGCAGTCAACGAATCTTGGAGAAGGGCGAGAAAGCAAAAGGGATTCGAGCGAGCGCGTGCATCAAGGCGTCCCTGTCGTTGCCCATGTACATCCTGCAGCAATGTCAGTCAATAAAATGCGCACACATGAGACAGGGTGCAGATGGGAAGGGACTTGATTCACCTACTCTTGCAGCTGATCTTGACTCTTTGACGCGGTTTGGCGTTGACCAACGATAAACCTGTCTCGCGTCTCCCCCACTCCACTCCAAATCCCGATATGCTTGGCGGACTCCGATCAGACAACGTGCGCGTGCCCCCAAACTTTGCGCAGGGGTTGGTGAGGAGGGGCGGACACAAGTCAACTGGAACTGGGCTGCAAAGCGTTCAAAAGCACAACACGTCCGCCGTTCCTCTCTCTGTAAGTCAGTCAGGCAGCAAGTCATTCAGCCAAGGTCATTTCAGTACCACGCAAACACCAACGCTATCGCCATCGCCATCGCCATCGCCCATGCCCGTCCAACTCTCCAACAAGCTCAACATCACCTCGGTTGATCTCAAGGGCAAGCGCGTCCTCATGCGGTATGTACAGACACAAACCCCTGATGACACAGTCTTCATTCATACTCTGGCTAACGAGTGCCTTGTCCAACGCAGCGTCGACTTCAACGTCCCCTTTGCCAAGGGCACCACCACCATCTCCAACCCGCAGCGCATTGTCGCCGCCCTCCCAACCATCCAACATGCGCTCGCCGCCGGCGCACAAGCCGTGATCCTCATGTCGCACCTTGGCCGCCCCGACGGCAAGCGCACGCCAAAGGACTCGCTCAAGCCCGTTGCCACCAAGCTCGAGGAGCTCCTCGGCCAGCCCGTCAGTTCCTTGATGACTGCGTGGGCCCCGCCGTCGAGGCCGCGTGCGCCGCCGGGACCGCCAAGGGCGTGATTTTGCTCGAAAACTTGCGCTTCCACCTCGAGGAGGAGGGTTCCACCAAGGACGAGCAGGGCAACAAGGTCAAGGCCGACAAGGCCGCTGTGGCTGCCTTCCGCGCATCGCTCACCAAGTTGGGCGATGTGTACATCAACGATGCCTTTGGCACCGCCCACCGCCCGCACTCGTCCATGGTGGGTGTGGACTTGCCCGTCAAGGCTGCTGGCTTGCTCATGAAGAAGGAGCTTGATTTCTTTGCCAAGGCCCTCGAGTCACCGCAACGGCCCTTCCTGGCCATCTTGGGCGGCGCAAAGGTGTCGGACAAGATCCAGCTCATCAACAACTTGCTCGACAAGGTCGATGCCATGATCATTGGCGGCGGCATGGTCTTCACCTTCAAGAAGGTCATGGCCAACATGGCCATTGGCAACTCGCTCTTTGACGAGCCCGGATCCAAGATTGTCCACGACTTGCTGGCCAAGGCACAAAAGAATGGCGTCAAGCTCGTGTTCCCGACCGACTATGTCATTGCCGACAAGTTTGCAGCCGATGCCGCCACCAAGACGGTGACGGACGCCGACGGCATTCCCGAGGGCTGGATGGGTCTCGACTGCGGCCCGGCGTCCGCCAAGGTGTTTGCCGAGACCATTGCGTCGGCGCGTACCATTCTTTGGAACGGGCCCTCTGGCGTGTTTGAGCTCGAGCCGTTTGCGGCATGCACAAAGGCCGTGTTGGACGCGGTGGTCAAGGTGACCAAAGAACAGGGTGCCACCTCGATTGTGGGCGGAGGCGATACCGCCACGGTGGCCGCAAAGTATGGCGCCGAGGACGCCTTGTCGCACGTGTCGACGGGCGGTGGGCTTCGCTCGAGTTGCTTGAGGGGAAGGAGTTGCCCGGCGTTGTTGCTCTTTCCGACAAGCAATAAGCGTGTTCGAGTCGCCTGAGTGAATCCGTTTGGTGTTAGTTTCGCGCCGTATGCCGAGTCCCATTGCGTGAACGAATTGTGAATATATCCTTTCCATTGTACACACATCATTGATGATGGCTCCCAACAAGTACATTACAACTTAGAGAATGCCAATCGCCTTCCTCACCTCGGCATACACCATGTCTGCTCTTTCGTTGGCGCGCACCGCGCCGTCCCGCAAGACTCGATCCACATACTCACATCCTTCAACACCCTGACATACTCGTTGCGAATGGGCTCGACCACACCTACCACCGCTCGGCCACCTTGGCCTTCAACCTGGCATGCCCCTGGACTCCCGCCAATGCGCCGCCTCTGCCACTAAGCTTGCTGGATCAGGAATATCGTGGCACGCCGCGTACAGAGACAGCAAGTTGCTGACGCCGGGCGGTTGGTTGTGTCAAAGGTGATGGTTGGGGCAGAATCGGTGACTGCGCGGCGGATTTTCTTGACAATGACATCGTTCGAGTCGGTCAGGTGGATGCGTGATGAATCCGAAGGCGCGGATTTGGACATTTTGGACGTTGGGTCCGTCAGCGACATGATGCGTTTGCCCGATGTTACTGTTCAGATACGTTGTGAGCAGGCGATTACTGGGTCGGAGATGAGGGACGCTCATGTGAACGCGAAACATACAAGTAATAGCTTGCGGCATTGGGAACAGGTCGGTTTTGTACGTCGAGTTAAATGTCTTTGCAATCAAGCGAGCGAGTTCGAGATGCTGCAGCTGGTCGTCGCCCACGGGAATGTGAGTCGCCCTAAACGTGTGTGCCGATCCGTCAGTTTCGGCATTTGCAATCGCGAGAGAAGATTAGATGTGTGCGCACTGGTACACCAAAATATCAGCCGCCATCAGCACAGGATACGAAAACAAGCCCATCTTGAGCCCTGGCGGAACCCCTTGCTCACTTGCGACCGCGGCCGCCCCACCGCCTGCTTTCGCCTTCCACTGTGTCATCCTGGCCAACCACCCTGCCGAACTCAAACAGGTCAATACCCAAGCCAAGTTGGCATGCGCGGGTACGTGCGACTGCTGAAACAGGGCCGACTTGGCTGGGTCAATGCCCGCGGCAAGCAAAAGTGCGGCCGTGTCGCGAATCGACTGGCGCAAGACTGCCGGGGCCACAGGTGGGTGTGCCGTGAGTGCATGCAAGTCGACGATCGAGTACAGCACGCACGGGTGCGAGTGTTGCAGCTGCGACCATTGGCGGACGGCGCCGAGGTAGTTGCCCAGGTGCGGTGTGCCGGTCGGTTGGATGCCCGAGAGGACGATTGGTGGGTGTTGCCGAGGAGGTTGTTGGCGATCAGCAGTTGAGTAGCGGCACCGCGCGGCAGCTGCGGAGGCAGAGGCGGTGAGGCAGGGTGCCCGTGTCATGGATTGAAGTGTGGAGCGAATCATTTTCTAGATTTTGAGCTGGCGGACACGCAGATGGAAACAGGACAGGCGGGAGCAGGAGCATTCACAAGTCGAAGTGGGTCGCTTCCAGAAACGCATCACGTGAACTCATTGGATCACACAATGCATGCAGCCAGCCGTTGGCGCTCGAATGTTGGAGCCCACAACCGACTGCTCCAGCGTGACCGAGTTGGTTGTTGCTTGTGCGACGAGCAATGCAATACCATTAACATTCACATTCACATTCACATTCACATTCACAAACACAATGCTGCTGACAAACCTCGGAAAACGCCTTGCCGCCATTGAAAAAAAGGACCGCGACACGGCCTTTGCCGCGCTCTCGCAATGGCTCCCAGCACAATCAACCACCGTGTCGGACCTTGACCTGCTCAAGCTGTGCAAGGCCCTCTACTACTCGTTCTGGCTGTCAGACAAGCCCCTCGTCCAGCAAGAATTGGCTGAAAAGTTTGCGTCCATCGCCCTCGTTTTGCTCGATTCCGCAAGCTCCGATGCCGATGCCGATGCCGATGCCAGATGCAGATGCTAATGCCGATGCGGATGGCGACGTAACCATGCGCAGTGACGATGGTGGTGACCAAGGCGACGAGCCCGTGGATCCATACACGGCGGCTGCCATTGTAGGCTTGCGCTACATTCACGCCTTTTGGCAAATCATCATTGCCGAGTGGCCCAGTTTGGACAAGCACCGCATCAATAAGTACTATTACCTGTTCCGTCAGCTGCACAAGTCGACCTTTGCCGTGCTGGAAAAGACCGAGTGGAGCGAAGATGTTCTGGATGTTTTCATGTCCATGATGGTCGAGGGTCCGCTCAAGTACGCATCTCCTTTTGCTTCATTGAATCTCACAATGGCTTTTTGCAACCAACTCACACACACACCACACACACCAATTCACTTACCGTTCGACTAGCGCGACCGAATCGCGCATCCCCGACTCGATCCGGTACCACACAATCGAAGTGTACATGGACATGCTCGAGCAAACTGTCACGACGACCGTCCCGCCGCACGTCTTTACCACGCTCATGATGCCCTTTGTCTTTATGCTGGGCGAGTCACGCAACCGCAAGATTCACGAGCGCATTCAGGAGTGTGTCATTGACCGACTCACGCAACTCGTGGACCGTGAAGCATCGGAATGCTCATCTGCCTCGTCCGACTCGGATGACGAAGATGACGATGCCCCGCCCGTGCTCAAGTCGACCCACTTGCAAATCTACTTTCCCGACATTGTGTCGCTCATGTTTGATGTCGCGTCGCACCCAGAGACCCCCGTCGGCAACCGCAAGCGCTTGTATGGCTTGGTCAAGGCCATCACGGAGCGCTACGACATCTCGCTCGTGGATGGTGAAGCGTTTGAGGCCATGGATCAAGGTGCGGATCTGATGGCGTTGATGGCAGCTGCAGGGTCGAGCAAGCAGCGCTCGGGAAGGAAGCGCGCACATGAGGACGAGGACGATGAGAGTGACGAGGACGAGGCGGTTGAGGGTGCAGGTGCGCACGGCAAGGACGCTCGGTGGGAGGACTTGCCGGATTTGGTCGAGGAGCCAGAGGAGGAGGGAGACGAGAGCAGCGACAGCGGGATGGAGGACGGCAAGGCGCACGGCGCAGATGCCAAGTGGGAGGATTTGCCGAGTTGTTCTTCAGATGAGGAGACGCCCGAAGACTACTTGGTGGACGAACTGATTGCGCCCGAGCCCGGGTCGGATCAGGAGGCGGAGGAAGACGAGGCGCCAGAGCCCGGAGCCCGGTGCCTGTTGTTGCCAAGAAGGGCAAAAAGGCCTCCAAGAAGGCAGCAACTGGAGCCGCCAAGCCCCCGGCCACCAGCAACTCGGCCAAGTCGCCCGCCAAGGCAAAGGCTGAGGCTGCCCCGCCAGCTGCCGCAGAGACGAGCCCGGCAAAGTCGGTCCAGTTTTGCCTGGACCGCAACGAGGTCAAGCGTATGCACGTTTCCCTTTTGTTCCTTTCCTTTTTGCGCGGTCTCTTTTCTAACTCATCCACTCGCATGTGTTCACTCTGAATAGCTTTCAACAAGGCTGAGCCAACGTCCCGTCTGTCCTTGACCAGGGTGGTCAAGGAGCCCTTCCCCGCGCCCGAGCTACTGCCAACGATGCCGGCGCCCAAGAAGGCGGCGGGCGGCAAGAAGAAGGGCGGCAAGCAGCAGCAGGCGCAGCAAGGTCCCGCGAGGAAGAAGGCGCGCCGTGGGTGAGCGCGAGCGTGTTGGGGATGTGGTCGGTTTTGTGTTTGTCTTGCCTTGTAGAATGTAAATTTCTTTCTTTACTTGGATGGTTGCAGAGGTTGCAGGAGGACGAATGATCAAATCCACATGTTCAAGGAAAGGCCAATTGCAACAGATGTCTGTCTGCACCTCGGCAATGGGATATTTAGTGTGGTAGCAGTATCATGGTTATGAAGCACGGAATGAGGCTTGGTTCACGAGGTGGGACGCGTTGCGGGCTCGTGGCCACTCGACGACGTGTCATGCGAACAGCTTCTGCTTCCACTCGAACAAGCTGGCGTTCATGTGAGAGGTTTTTCCCAATGCAAAATCACTTGACCTTACGTGTTCCGCAGTTCCGGTTCTGCACAAGCAAAACGTTGTGGCATTTGGGTTGGTCGACGTGGCCGAGATCAAGTGCATGTCCATTTATGACGCAACCTCATTCATGTATAAAGAGGAGCGACCCCCCTTCCCATTCACAGTCATCGACACAACTCACAGGTATTCATCCCACAATTTCAACCGCAATGAAACTTTCACTCCTACTCTCCACAACGGCCGTTCTGGCCCTTTCCGCCTCCGTCTCGGTGTCGGCCAAACCGCAAGACCACAGCAACCACGGCGGGATTGGTGGGGGCTGTGCCATGTGCCCACAAGTCATCCCGAAATGCCCCCCGAGCTGCCCTGCCGGCCAAATCTGCCTGTGGCGCGGCCAATCGTGCCAAACGTGCGCAGCGGCCGAGTGCAAGCCGTACAACCCGATTCCGGCCGGCTGGGGCCCCCCGCCTGGTCTTGATTTGACCGACATTGTGCCTGCGCCGACGGCCACGGTCACGGCAAGTGGATCGGCTACGACGACAACCACCGCAGCCACTGCGACGACGACCACGACCGCGACGACCACAGCGGCCTTGGCGCCTACACCCACGGGCACGGCGCCTGCTGGTGCAGTACAGACGCCGTCGGCGGCGGGTGTTGGTGCAGACCTTGGATCTGGGTTGGTTGTTGCTGTTGCTGGCGCTGTTGCCGCGTTGGTCATGTAAATCCCACGTGCATGGAAGGCAAGGTCCAAGCAAGTTAACCGTATGACTCCCTCCCCACAAGCAATAAAGGCAGTTGTCCAGGTTGATAGTATCATCAGTCAAGGTTTTGTTATTTTACTCGTTGGCGAAGTGAGTGTCTTTTTTGTGATGTGTTTTCCTTTCGGTTTCCTTTTTGTATTCATATGATATCTCCATCGCTCTTCCCTCTCTGCATAAATCAAGACGCTTGCACTTTTTTTTTCCTCTCATTCTCTCATTCTTTGTGTGTCGCCCTCGCCCTCGCCGCGCATGGTGGTTACCGTTATGGCAAGGTGCCGTTATCGTGGACACTTCCGCTGGCACGGCACGAGACTCAGGTCGGGGTCACATCCTCCGTCTTTACGTCACGTTGTGTCTGCTCCAAGAGTCTCCTCTATGATATGAATGAATCAATCTTTTAATACTGCCCATCCATCCTATGCAAACCATGACCGAACCGACTGCCGACCAGCTCCATGCTATGGCCAAGGCCGCCAGGGCCGCCGGCCTGCACCTCCAAGCCACCACCACCGACCAACGCAACGCTGTGCTTGCGACACTGGGCACCAATCTCAGGGCCAGTCTCGACTCGATCCGCGCTGCCAACCAGCTCGACTTGGACGCTGCCAAGCTGGCCGTTGAGCGCGGCGACTTGTCATCGGCCACCTTCAAGCGCCTCGACGTGCTCGGCCCCGACGGCGGAAATCTTGATGCCCTTGTCCAGGGCGTGCAAGATGTCGTTGGACTGGACGATCCGCTCAGTACGACTTGCCATTTCATTGCTCTCCTCCCTGCCTGCCCCCCTCTGACATCTGAAAATGTGCATGATATGTAGACCAAATCACACTGGCCCGCGAACTCGACACAAACCTCAACCTGTACCGAGTCACCTGCCCCATCGGCGTCCTCCTCATCATCTTTGAAGCCCGCCCCGAAGTCGTCATCCAAATCTCGTCACTGGCCATCAAGTCGGGCAACGCCGTCATTCTCAAGGGCGGTAAGGAGGCCACACACACACTGCGCGCCCTTCACTTGCTCGTCCAATCTGCGCTCACGCAGCACAACTTGCCCGCCGAATGTGTCCAACTCATCGAGGGCCGCGCAGCCGTGGGCGGACTGCTTGCCCTCGAAAAGTACATTGACTTGGTGATCCCGCGCGGGTCCGCCAGTTTGGTCCGATACATCAAGGACCATACGCGGATTCCCGTCATGGGCCATGCCGATGGCATTTGCGCCGTGTATCTCGACAAGGACGTGCCGACCGACTTTGATGTGGCTCAAGTCATTGTGGACGCAAAGACACAATACCCTGCGGCGTGCAATGCTGCCGAGACGCTGCTTGTGCATCAGGACGTGGTCCAGTCCGACACGTTCAAGCATGTGGTGGGCGAGCTCATCAAGGCCGGCGTGCAGCTCAAGTGTGACCCACAGACACTTGCCGTCGCATCTGCTGTTGCATCCACACTTGGTACATCCGGCCCACACCCCGTTGCGTCTTCCGCACACGATTACGACACGGAATTCCTCGACCTCACGCTTGCCGTGAAATCCATTGCGTCGCTGCCGCTGGCCATGGAACACATCCGCGACCACGGGTCTGGCCACACGGACGTGATCCTCTAATCCAACACGCACGCCGCCAACGCATTCATGCGCGGTGTCGACTCGGCAGGCGTGTACTGGAACGCGAGCTCGCGTTTTGCGGATGGGTTCAGGTACTCGTTTGGGTGCGAGGTAGGTGTGTCGACCAACCGCATTCATGCGCGCGGCCCAGTTGGGTTGGAGGGGTTGGTGTGTTACAAGTATCGCATGCATGGTAGTGGGCAGCGGGTTGGCCAGTATGGTGGTGTTGGCGGCAAGGCGTATACGCATCGCAAGATTGAGGTTGCTGACGAGATCAAGCGAATGGTCAGGGGTGAGGAGTAAGTCAGTAGGTCATGTGTCTGCTCATGGTCATGTACATTACCCAATGTTTTTTTTTGTTGCTTTGTTCGCATACACAGATCGTACACACATGCACTTGTTGCCTAGCGTCTAGCGTGGGGGCACAGTTGGCAGCCAGCCAGTCGGCCTGAGATTCCTACCTGGATTCCGAGGACAAATGCATAACAAAGACGGTTTCAGCCTGCAGCCATCGACTTGTCTCAATTATGCAGCCCTGACCATCGATCCATGCCGAGTACATACTTCGCTATTGACTGCCACCTTCGGAGCTCAACCGACTGGCGAAGTACATGACAACTCCATTCAAGACCAGCACAGGTCGCCACACACCAGCCGTTCTTGATCGCATACACCGTCTCTACCAAGATCCATGAGAGTCCTCAGCGCAATAATACTGTTTTACCTACAACAAAGGAGATGAGCTGCTGGCAGACGCTGGCAGACGAGGAGGCGTTTTGGTCTGACGCGATCTTTCATCCAGAGAGGCGGATCACATCGGCGGCCACACTCCATTGCATGCGATTTCAGTGATTTCAGTGTGATTCCAGTTTCTTGGCGAACAAAAAAAAAGTGTCAGATAGACAAACATCATTGCAACCCTTCAATGAACGCTCCTTGACCAACGCTAGTGCTACCTACGGCAATTGCTCTTCGAGATTGTTCTTCATCCCTGGCGCTGGCAAAGCACGCACCCACACGTCCTTCATTTGGCCTTTGCCCCACCCCTTCCTCCCATCGCGACCCGACCCCTTGGCCCATATCTGCCGTTCGAGTCCGTCCCAACGATACCTCAACCATGGCTGGAGTCGACTTCCTTGGCGTATGTTTGCTCTGCCACATGGCTGGAATTCCAGAAATTTTCTGAGCTCATCCCGGCTCCCATCACTTGTTTCGTTCATATCCTCACAGAAAGCCATCGAGATCGTCAAGCGCGCCACCGAACTCGATGCTGACGGCCAGTACGAGGAGGCCTACAAGCAGTACCAGAATGCTCTCGACTACTTTATGACCGCTCTCAAGTGTCTGTCGTCGCTCTCTCTGTCCAATCATTGCACGCGGTCCTCCCGAACTGACGTTTTTTTTTTCCTTTACAACAGACGAGAAGAATGAGCGCATCAAGGAATCCATCCGCAAAAAGTTTACCGAATACCTCGAGCGCGCCGAAAAACTCAAAGAGTTTCTATCCAAACCAAAACCGGCGAAAAAGGCCATGGCCACGTCTGGATCCGGTTCAAACCTCAACAAAAAGGCTGGCGGTGGGCGGCGGTGGAAAGGGTGGTGACGGTTCGGATGACGACGAGAGTGGCGACGCTGACAAGAAGAAACTTCGCGGCGCACTCAACTCGGCCATTTTGACGGAAAAGCCCAATGTGCTCTGGGACGACATTGCCGGCCTGGATGCCGCAAAGGAGGCGCTCAAGGAAGCCGTTATTTTGCCAATCAAGTTTCCGCAATTGTTTACAGGGAAGCGGACACCGTGGCGCGGCATCTTGTTGTACGGGGTACGTCTGGTCTTTTTTCCTGTCCTCCGCTGCCTGGCAGCGTGTCATCTGACTCATGCACATGGACAGCCCCCAGGAACCGGAAAATCCTACCTCGCCAAAGCCGTCGCCACCGAAGCAAACTCGACCTTTTTCTCCGTGTCGTCGTCGGACCTCGTGTCCAAATGGATGGGCGAATCTGAACGGCTCGTTAAAGAGCTGTTTGCCATGGCGCGCGCACAGCGGCCGCCATCATTTTCATTGACGAAATCGATTCCTTGTGCGGCACGCGCGGCGACGGACAGTCCGAGGCAAGTCGGCGTATCATGACCGAGTTTTTGGTCCAGATGAACGGTGTCGGGAATGACATGGATCAGATTCTCGTCCTGGGAGCAACAAATATTCCGTGGGCGTTGGATGCTGCCATTCGGCGTCGGTATGTCAACACCCTCGACTCTCTTGTGTTCTGACTTGGAATGTTGTCATCTGATCTCCCAACGCCGCATCACATAGGTTTGAAAAGCGCATTTACATTCCTCTCCCCGAACTCCCTGCCCGCATGCGCATGTTCCAACTGCATGTCGGCAATACCCATGCTCGCTGACTGCGGGCGACTTTCGCCTGCTGGCCGAGCGCACCGACGGGTACTCTGGGTCGGATATCGGCATTGTTGTGCGCGAAGCGCTCATGCTGCCGTGCGCAAGGTCCAGACGGCCACACACTTTAAAAAAGTGATGGACAGGGCGGCCAGGTCAAGTTGACGCCGTGTTCTCCAGGCGATCCCGAGGGTGTTGAGATGGATTGGACCAGGGTCAGTGGAGAGCAGTTGATGGAGCCGCCATTGACGGTCCAGGACTTTTTGAAGGCCTTGTCGACGAGTAAGCCCACCGTGTCGGATAGCGACTTGAAGAATCATGTCAAGTTCACCACCGAGTTTGGCCAGGAGGGTTAGGCAGTTGGTGTGTGTGTGCCGGGCCGTGTACTTGCGTTTCAAGGGGCATTTGTCGTTTGAATTCAATTGGTTTGGCGGTTTCTGCAAATACATGTTTCTCTCTTCTTGCCGTTATGTTTATCTTCAACCCGAAAGCGTCAGGCGTATCGCCTTCCGTTGGTCAGATGGAGTTCGGCTACCTCGAAGACCAAACAAGAGGCCCTCTCCTTGCAAGAAAGAGCGCCACCAGTTGGGAAGGCCAGGGTCCCTGGCGCCGCACATGGGACCGGTCGCGCCACCATCGGACCTGGGTGCGGGTGCTTCCATCGCTCCGGTGGCCACCGACACGACGCAACGTCGACCGCAGTTACCACATGCTCGGAGTTGGAACAAGAGTGTGCTCGTCGAATGACGCGTCCAGACATGTCCGCAGCAGTTCAAGTTTACGGTCAGCTGCTTCGCTGACATGCGCGATCCATGTCGAGCGATTCCCGCTCCGTCGCATGCTCCGATCAATTGGAGGGAGTGAATTGAGGAGGATTATGACGGATCAAGGCATCATGTGTAGATGACATGATAGATTAGAACTATTGATACTTACTCGCTGCAATTTCATTCCTATGCAAACGTCAACGCTCAAGACTTGTCCGTGACTTGACAACTGTGGTTAGCGCATGCCAACAGCAAGCACTCGCGTACAGTCATCATAGTCCACCCCAATTGAATGAACCGACTGATCGCGGCCAACAGCCTTGCAATTCCAACCTCATCGCCTTCCTACAACCATGGCGTCGTCCATAGGCGGCATCCAGCTCGATGCCCTGCCCAACTACCTCACAGGACCCATGGAGCTGCCACCTGGAAGCACACAGCCGGGCAGTAATGGATCCACAATCGCTAGAAACGGCATGTTTGGCACGGGCAATCGGCGCATGAGTATCCTCTTGTCTGGCCGGTCCGGAAATGCCGCAAACGTGACAAGCAGTAATGGGCCGCGAGTTCCCACACAGTTTGAGCGATTGGTTGAGAATTTCATCAGCAAGCATGTTCGAGACTATGTTGACGAGCACATGCGACGAACAACCGACGCCGCCATCGCCGCCGCGACCGCCTCCTCGACATCCCGTGGACTGGCTAGTGGGCATATCACGACCATTCCGAAATCGCCCACGTTGGGCAAAGTCAGCGAGCTGTCGTCGTTTCTCGTTTCCGAGCAACCATCGCATCCTCCGCCGCCAGCATCAGCATCGGGCAAGACCCAGTCACCAATGGACGCGCTCGCCGATTCAGGTACCACAGCCGTCAACCCCACCCCTTCCTCACCATACTCGACTCGCACACGCCAACGCTCATCAAGCTCGGGCCAACACCAGCACCGCTTGTTCCGATTACTTCATCTTCTTCTGACACCCAGCATCAAACCCACTCGGGGAAACACACCTTGGGTCGTGCGGAGGTCAATGGGCCATTAACATCGACGCTGCGCTCAAGGCGCAACCGATCAACGTCAGGCCAGAGACACAAGCCCCGAATCGACATTCAAGAAGTGATCCGGACGTTGCAACCCGTTGCCATGGAGGGATGGGCCGCCGTGGTCATGTGCGATGTGTCTGGATATTCGTCATTGACCTCGTACTTGGCGGATCGAGGGCCGGACGGAGCAGAGATCTTGAGCAAGATCATGAAAGGGTACTTGGATAAGGTGCGGCGTTTGGCCTCCGTATGTCTGTTTATTGTGCTGGCACACTCAACACACATGATTCTACTCCAGATCATTCAAATCATCTCATTACACGGAGGTGACATTGTCAAGTTTGTCGGCGACGCCGTCATCATATACTGGAAGTATCAGCAACCCGACGAGAAATGGATCCAGTTTGCCGAGCAAAGGATCCGCCGCGACCATCCCAACTGGGACGTGGAAAAGGTTTCCGAGCAACTTGCCAAAGCCAAGCAGCAGCGCCAGGGTATGACCGTGGTCAAGGCCGCCGAGTGCTGCCTCGATTTGCTCGCCAAACTCAACAACTACCGCGCCGCATCCCGCCGCTGCGATCTGACCCGACAAAGGGCGCCGTGGAGCGCGAGCTTAAGATTCACTTGGGTATTGGTGCTGGCAAGATTTACGACGTGCACGTTGGCGGCGATCCGGGTCGCTGGGAACACTTGGTTGTCGGCGATGCAATGGACCAGCTCGCTCAGGTATTGGATCTGGCCAAGCCGGGCCAAGTGGCCCTATCCATGCGCGCTTTCGAGTACATGAAGCCATGCTTGGTCTTGTCAAGGGTGCAGCTCGAGTACGAGACAAAGAAGTGCATCATTCTCAACTCGCTGGACAAGTCGGCCATTTCCTTTCTTGTGCCCGAGAATGTGGACGACGACGGAGACGATTTCATGCTGCTCTGGGATATTCAAACGGGGGATCCCACAAGTACAGGGAACGTCGAGTTGTACAAGCAGTATGTCGCACAGTCGGCCTTGTTCAAGTTGGACTCCGACATTCAGTCGGCGAGTCCGTTCCAATTGAATCAAGGGGTGAATCATCTCATGTCGTTGAATGAGCTGTGCGTGTGTTCTGACATCATCCATTGGCTCAGCTGTCCAACACCCGCTCACTCACGCGTTATCTGTACACATATAGTCGGCAAGTCACGACCCTCTTTATCAAAATCGGCAGTCTTTCCTTCTCCCCTGTGGACCAACTCGAAGACAATATCAAGGAGCAAGAGGGATACATTCAGGAACAACGTGCCAATCTTCTCGATCTTGAGCATAAGCTGAGAGTAGCCGTCACGGGTGTCGGAAGCCTGAATCCAGAGCAGCAAAGCGCCCACGCTGGAAGCGAAAGCAGCATCACAAGCACGGAAAAGGCGACCCAGATTGCCGAGCTCAATGCCAAAATCGCCGACGCACGAGCTGCCTTTGATTCCTCCCAACGGGTCCTGAGCGATCTCACAGCCAGCCACAAGGATGCCCTCCGAGATGCATTGGCCTTGTGTCAAGCGGCAATGACCGCCGTACAAGTGGGACTGAAAAAGTTTGAGGGCATCCTTCGGCAGTTTCACGTCGACGACAAGGGTGCCGTGATCCTCGCATTCTTTGGCCTGCCCCCGCTTGCTCACAAAAATGATGCCTCGCTCGGAATTCAAGCTGGGCTCATGATTTGCGAGGATCTCAAGAGACACTTTCCAGTCTTTTCCATGGGTCTCACGACGGGCGTGGTATCGATTGGTGGCGTGGGAAACAGCTTGCGCACAGAGTATGCGCTCATGGGCGACGGAATCAACATGGCTGCGCGGATCATGGGCTTGCCTGCCGCAAAACTGAGTCTGGTGTGCGACGAGCGCACATTCACCTTGTGCCACAACTCGTTCGAGTTTGAGGAGCTTGGCCAAGCCGTGGTCAAGGGCAAGGCTATGCCCATCAACGTATATCGGCCCATGAAGCCGAGGATGGCGCAGCAATCCGAGTCCGAGTCGACGCCCGCGCATGAGGAGATGGTGGGCAGGCACCGTGAGCGGCAGGTCATCAAGGACGTGTTTGAGCGGCACAGCAAGCAAGGCGCGAACAACTGTTCAGTCATGATTGAGGGCGAAGGTGGGCAGGGGTTGAGCACGTTTGGTGCACACATTAGAGACATGGCAGAGGCAATGGGCTATGAAGTCTGGTGCGAGACTCACTTTTTCGGCCTCTCTTCCTGTGGGTTGTTGACATCTGTTTATCATGGCCTTGATGTAGTATTGCGACAAGCGTTGAATCTGAACGGTCCACACCCTATTTTGCTCTCCGCGGGATTGTCCGTGATTTGCTGCACATCCTCGACGAGGCACACCAGCATTCCGACGACGACCCAAACCGTGCTCAAGCACCACAGCTGATTCGACCGCGATCGTTGCTCGCCTCCGCCATTCTCAACTCTTCCCATGGCCGGCTGTCTGGCGGTTGCACAACGACAACAAGCGGCTCTCCAGTCGAGTCACTCGAGTCTGTGTCTCATCGCACGGGCAACAACACATCATCTACTCCCCAACTCATGGCTGCTGCAACTGATTTGGGCTTTCGAGCGTCAAGCGTCGTGCATGTTTCACTGCCGGGATCCATGGACGACGTTGCAATGACCGAGTTTGAAGCAGCGGCTCGCAACACCTTTTCACGCATTCCGGAACTGCACGAGCTCGTACACTTGCTTGCCTTGATCTTCCCTGAAGAGTTTCCTGGCGATCGGGCCAACCCGTCAGACATGGCGGCCGGTGGTGGCGGCATCACCATTGCCGTGACCCGCCAGCAAGATCTCGCAGCCATGGTCACGGCCCTCATTAATGCAGCATGCTCCATCAACCGCACGCTCGCCATTTTGCCCGACGCACATTTCATGGACCGGGCCTCGTGGGAAATCATCACTCGCGTGGTCGATTCGTGTCCGCGGCTGCTCATTGTCGGCATTTCATACCCGTACAAGCACTTGATGCCGTCCGTCACCTTGTTTTACGAATCGTTGCGCCGCCGGTCAACCCTAATTACGTTGCTTGGCTTGTCGGTTCCCGAGGTTGGTGAAATGGTCCTCAAGTCGTACAAGCGCATCACGGCGGGAAAGGCACTGTCGAGCTCGACCCCCGCCACATCGGTCGACTTGACCTTGTCGGCCAAAATTGCTTCCGTTTCGAGTGGCAACCCGCTGTTTATCAACTCGCTGGTGGTGACTCTGTGTGAAAAGGGCTCACTCGAGGTCACGCCTGCGGGATTGCTCACGGTCTTCAATCCAAATGGCAATAGCGGAAACGCGCTCGTACTCGACACAATTATGCCGGGTCCGACTTGCACTCACTCATCGTCTCTCAATTCGACCGTCTTGACCCGACATTTCAAGTGTTTCTCAAGATCTCGTCGGTACTCGGTCAACATTTCCTGCTTCGTGATGTGCTCGACTATTTTGAGATGGAGCAAAGGGAGGGCGGCGGCGGAGGTGGTGGTGGTGGTGGAAGCACCAACAGCAGCAATGGCGCGGCCGGCCGGCGAAACAGCGATGGACGACCAGGCGATTTGGGCATTACGCCACGAGACACGGATACGCTCATTCAAGACATTTCCACATATGACAAGTTTAGTTTCTTGACCATCCAAGGAAACACGTCAAGCATGGAAGCCGATGTGCTCGTTTCATTCAAAAACACCATTATCCGCGACTCGATTTACTCGACCATGCTGATTGCCCAGAGACAGTCGCTTCACGTTGGATTTGCTCGATTCTACGAGCAACGGCTGGCACAAATTGCGGGTCACCCATCACCTGGCGTGGGCCCTCCGCAACAGCAAGTGCAAGCGGCCGACCATCAGCTCATTCTCAAAGTCTATGAGCATTACCAAAAGGTCGATGGGCACCTTGAAAAGAAGCTCCTGTATCTTGAACAAGTCGCGCACTTGTGCTATGCCATGGCGTCGACGAACGAAGCCGTTGGCTATTACCGTGACCTGCTCAATATGCCCATGATTGCAAAGTGGACCCTCGGAGATGGGTCGCTCAAGTTGCCCAGCGGCCACAAGATCACGGCTGTGGAGCGGTCAAAATGGCACAAGGAGCTCGGCGATGCGCTCGTGTCCATGCACAAGCTAGCACAAGCCGAGGCGCAGTTTCTTGACGCACTGGCTTGGGTTGGATACGTCATTCCCAGGCAATCGTGGGTGATGAGCGTGCGGTCCTTTGTGGAGTACTTCAAGATCAACCCGAGCAAGTACCGCTTCACCGATGCAAACGCCAATGCAGCTGGCCAAGTCGACGCGTCTGGCAGTGTGGCTCGCTCACAGCTCGAGACAGGGTATCCTCCAGGGGCGCCTCACGCTTCACCGATTTCTCCCGTAAAGCCACTGGCCACCGCCGTGTCGCTCATGGCTGGTGGGGCAGCAGGTTATGGTCCCGGGGCACACGAAAACAAGGTATCGCGGATTCGGCAGCACTCATGTCGCTGATTGAGCTGCAGCTACTTCAAGAGCAGCTGCCCATGTGGCGATACCTCGTGTGGTCTGGAGCCAACCTCACCCCTCCGCTCTCGCCGAGCGACCCGATTGCTGCTGCATTCCTCTCACTCTCAGGCCTCGCCATCTTTACAACAAAGAATAACCGCACAAAGGCGCTCGCTTGCACGGAACGTAGTCTGGCCATGGCCGACAACAGTCCCTCGACTTCCCAACTCCATGCGATCCAGGCATCCACTCCGAGCAGTAACCAAACTTCGGGCCACATTCCATCTCATCCCATTCAATTCCCATCCAAGCCCCACCCGCGGGTCCAGCAACCAGTCGCCGAGCATCTGCCATGCACCGCTCGCTCAACCGAGACGGCACCGGGCTGAGTGTCGTCACTGGCCACCCGATGATTGGTGGAGGCGGCACCTTGTCTCGCGGTGGCGGAAGTGGTGTGTCTGCGGGCCATCAACAACCAGGTGGCCCGCTCTCCATTGAATCTGGCGCGCTCGTGCGTCCTGCGCGCAATACGACTGAGCAAGCAGGCAATGCCATTGTATTGACGTGTGCGGCCATTATTGACCTGCTCTCGAGCAACTTCCAATCCGCACGCGACCGGTGTGCGCGGTCGATTCGGCTCGGCACGGCTGAAGGTCTGGGCAATATTGTTGTTCGTTCTCACCGAACGCTCATTCTTATGGACCTGCTTGAGGGCCGCCATGCAGAGTGCAAGATCATGGCCAACGACTTGTGGGTCAAGACAAAGGACCGCAGTCGTGACGGGCGCTTTTGGTCCCTGGCAAACTTGGTGCTGCTCGAGGTGGCGCTCAAGGGCCCGCGCACACATTCCGAGGATCCGACGTTTTTGCATTTTGTCACGGATATGCGGCATCGAGTCGAGCTGGCTGTGACAGAAGATATGCATCAGCCAAACGGTCCCGGGCGGAGGTTGGTGGAGACGTGGATGGATATGGAGTTTGAATTTTGGCGACGGAGGGGTGGCGGGTCGCCGAGTTTCAGGGGACTGAATCCGGATGGAACACCAGCGCCATACAGTCCGGGAAATGGCGGTCAGTCAATAGGCGGCGGTGTTGGTGGGGTGAGTGGAGTGGGTGGAGGGGCTCAAGGTGGGGTGGGCGGGTCGACTGAGGATCGTTTCTTCGCTGACCGCATCCAGCATTTCACAGCAACCGTTGGCAACTTGAAAATGCTCCACTTCCATGCACTTTTAGGTGTCATTGGCATGGCGCACCTCATCAGCGTGGCCTACGAAACCGACCTGACCGATGTCCTTGGAACGCGTCGCACGCTTCTCAACCTGCTCAGTGTCACGCGTGCTATGCTTGTCCGCGAATTCACGCCGTCCCTGGACGCGTTGGCTGCTGGTACTTGTGGACGGACTCAGGCACGTTCTGGCGGGAAACAAGATGACGGCCGTCAAGTTTTGGCACAAGCAGCTCATGAGCTCGTTTGCGCGCGACGGGACCATTCACGGGATCACAGGCACAACTATGACAAGACGCCGGGCAAAGTCGAATGCCGTGGGTGATGCAGCGACGACTGCGGCTTCAGCGGCAGCGGCGGGAGCTGCCAGTGAGTCGTCGATCCAGAAGGTGTGGCTGGCCAAGGTGGTTGCGGCAAAACTGATTCGGTATGCCGAGGGCACAGCCATGGTGAATACGATCAAGAATGCATGGGCCACGGATGTGACGTCGCTGGCGGTCAAGTCGACAGCCAGGTTGCCGAGTCCGACGGGAGTCGGCGGATCCGAGTGGGGCGGATGGGGAGGTGGAGCAGGCGCCAGCGGAGGGGGTGGACCGGATGCTTCGTGATATTGAGTGCTCCCATGTTTGTACATATTGGGTTATCTGTTTTTTTTTGTGTTTTGTTTCTTGTCTCCTCTTTCTTGTCAGCAATTTCATTTGTTCTCTTTACGCATGTAATACGCTTTCACTTTTGGCTGACATGTGACATAGGCGACGACAGACCCGCGCGTGGACGGTGCGAACATCCCACAAGCATT
This sequence comes from Catenaria anguillulae PL171, assembly GCA_002102555.1. Classification (NCBI taxonomy): domain Eukaryota; kingdom Fungi; phylum Blastocladiomycota; class Blastocladiomycetes; order Blastocladiales; family Catenariaceae; genus Catenaria; species Catenaria anguillulae. The sequence goes on along the minus strand of MCFL01000080.1, from coordinate 26,498 downwards.
CATCTTTTGTGTCTCTCCATCGGAGATGATGGCACTGAGAAGGACACGTCTTTGATTGCTATGTTCGACGGTCTCTGTCAGATTCGTCCGTCGGCCACGAATCCCTTGAAGGTGGAGGGCCGGCAAGAAGGTACATATCGAAGGTCTCGAGGCACACATCACCTCATCATTCACACCTCGCTTTTTGCCCCGTCAATGACTCCGGATGTGGAAAAAAAAATCATCACGAGGACGAAAAGAGGAAATGAAATCACATGCTTTGTGGTTGAACGTAACCCAGGCCCTGAGCGAAAACAAAGCCATGTGTGAGTGGCGCACCACGAGGCCCAGTACATTTAGCCGGTGTAGTATAGAATACGATGATCTTGGAACCTTGGTAAGTAAGCCTGCTGTTGAGTGGCCTCGAGATAAGTGACAGAGATCGAAGTCGGCAAATGTGTGAGCCAACCGGCGTTAGCCCCATGTGAAAATGTGATTGGCGTCGAACGTCACTCGCTGTGGGGACTGGACGCGTCTCAAAGCACAATGAAGTTATCTGCAGTCCCATGACCTGATGCCAAAGCCAACTGAGCCCCATATACATTTCATCTCTCGAGCTCAATTTCCATCGTGCACTGTTCGATCCCTCACAAAGCACACCTCTGACTCCGAGCAGTTGCTCGCAGACCCGGTCGGCTCCGCATCTGCACTTTTTTTTCTCTCCCCGCGACCATAAAGCCTGGCCGTTTCCCCCCGAAGCACCTCCTGCCGTATCCTGCCCTTCCTTCTCTCCACGGATACTTGAAGCGAGACTTCCCCGCCTTCTCCTCCTCCCACTTTTCTCTCCCTCTGGCACATTTGCTCTCGACTTACGAAGCTCGCGCATCACAGCTGGCGTTTGTACATAGCCTCACCAGTTTCCCTCAAGAACGTTGCCTCGCGTGGACTTGCTTCACTCCATCCCTAAACCAATCATCCACACGAACTTCAAAGCCCACTTGCCATCACCTATCATGTCGTGGGCCGATGCCATTCCGCCAAAGCAGGGCCTGTACATGGGCCCCGAGGGCGAGCGGGACGCGTGCGGTGTGGGATTCCTGGTCAACATTCAGGGCAAGGCCAGTCACAAGATTGTGGCTCAGGCAAAGTATCTCCTGGTGCGTTCACAACTTGTGCCTTTTTCTCGCTGTTTTTTCGGCTGTTTCTTGGTGTGCCTGTCCGTGGGAATGCATAACATGAAGGCTGTCGCCAGCTCAGTTTTCAACGCGAGTGATGGTGAGATGGGTGACAGTTGGCCGATCCAAATTGGCAGCCTGCTCGCGCCACGCCACACCGTTCACTTCTTTCCGTTTGTCACATTGTTCTCGACGGCTTCGATCGATCTCCTCATGAAAATTGGCGATAACGGCGTTCAGCCGCAGACACCTGAGTGGCATGCACAGCAAGCCAGCCCTGCCCACTTTCAATCGTTCATGTGATGCTCCAATCTCATCTCATCTCTGACCCACAATGATCCGCATCACGTACCATGTAACAGTGCAACATGACCCACCGCGGCGCATCCGGTGCCGACGTGCGCGATGGCGACGGCGCCGGCGTCATGACGTCCATCCCGCACGATTTCTTTGCCGCGACGATTCACGCCGAGCACGGGATTGATCTGCCGCCCCAGGGCCGCTACGCCACGGGCAATTGCTACCTGAATCCATCCGAGCCCGTCTACTCCGAATCGAAACGCTCGTTTGAGCGCTTGGCCGCCTCGCTCGGCCTGCGCGTGCTGTGCTGGCGCCGCGTGCCGCGCAACTCGTCCATCTTGGGGCCTTATGCGCTGTCCAAGGAGCCCATGATTGAGCAACCTTTTGTGGTGCTGGCGCATTCGCCGGCTTCCTCGAGTGACGCCGCTGCTGCCGAGTTTGACGAGGCAAAGTTTGGCCGCCTGCTCTACTTGTTACGCAAGCAGGCTGCGCATCAGATTTCGTTGCGGACCTGGTTCTACTCGTGCTCTCTCCATGCCAGTCACATTGTGTACAAGGGCTTGCTCAACCCCAACCAAGTGTACGATTACTTCTACGATTTGCAAGACATTCGTTTCGCTGGCCACTTTGCGTTGGTGCACTCTCGGTTCTCGACCAATACCTTTCCCAGTTGGGATCGTGCACAGCCTTTGCGCATGATTGGACACAATGGTTTGTTCGAACATGACTTTTGTGCAGCATTCTATTTCATACTTATCGCTTTGGCTGTGCCACATTTGGATTCAACAGGTGAAATCAACACGCTCCGCGGCAATAAAAACTGGATGCGTGCCCGCGAAGGCCTCATGTCGTCGCTCTCGTTTGGCCGCGACCTCGAATCCCTCTACCCAATCATTGAAGAGTTTGGGTCCGACTCTGCCGCCCTCGACAATGTCCTCGATTGCTCGTTGTCTCTGGCCACTTGACGCTTCCCGAAGCCGTCATGATGCTCATCCCGGAAGCCAACCCAGTCCCCGACGAGCGCCAAGCCTTTTACACGTGGGCGTCGACGCTCATGGAACCCTGGGACGGGCCCGCGCTCGTTACATTTGCCGATGGTCGCTACGTTGGCGCGCAACTTGACCGCAACGGCCTGCGCCCCTGCCGATTCTATGTCATGGACGACGACACCATGATTTGTGCGAGTGAGGTTGGGTGTATCACGCTGGACCCAAAGCGCGTGGTGCAAAAGGGCCGGCTCATGCCCGGGCGCATGTTGCTTGTGGATACGGCCGCGGGCCGCATCGTCAATGACAATGAGCTCAAGCGCAATGCTGGGCGCAAGATTATGCAGGCGCTCGGGACGGACCGTGTGTTGTGCCTAGGTTGCAAGTGTCGGATGCAGACCGTGTACAGTGGTTGTCGAGTGTTGTGGCGGCCAATGGCGGCCAAAACGGACGGCCGATTGGTTGCAGACGGACCCGAGGCTCGTGGCATTTGGATACTCGCACGAGCAGGCCACCATGTTGTTGCAACCCATGGCCAAGGTTGGCAAGGAGGCGCTCGGATCCATGGGCAATGACGCCCCCTTGGCGTGCTTGTCCAATCAGCCCAGGCTCGTCTTTGATTTCCTCAGGCAGCTGTTTGCCCAAGTCACAAACCCTCCGATCGACCCCATTCGCGAACGTATCGTCATGTCGGCTCGCACCTACTTGGGCCCAGAGGGCAATGTCCTCGCGATCGATCCCGTCCACCCTGCGCTAATCGAGATTGCTCATCCAGTGCTCATGCCATGGGACCTCGCAGCCGTCAAGCGCTCTCTCTCCGTGCGCACCATTGCCATGACGTGGCCCGTCGAAGAAGGACCCAAGGGCATGGAAGCCGCCATCGACCGCATGTGTTCCGAGGCCATGCTTGCCGTGAGCGAGGGCGCTCAAGTGCTTGTTCTCGACGACTCAACCCTGGGACCCGAACTCGCACCGATTCCTTGTGCGCTCGCAACTGGCGCCGTGCACCACTTTCTCGTGCGCACCAAGAAGCGTGGTCATGTGAGCTTGGTCGTCAACACGGGCGAGGCACGCGAGGTGCACCATTTGGCGGTTGTCCTCGGGTATGGCGCCGACGCCCTTGTCCCGTATCTCATGGCCGAGGCAGCCGAGGCGCTGGGCGGCTCCCACGAAAAGTATGTCTCGGCGTGTGTCGATGGTATCCTTAAGCCATGTCCAAGATGGGGATTTCGACGTTGCAGTCGTACCGCGGTGCGCAAATCTTTGAAGCGCTCGGTTTGCACGAGTCGGTGGTTGCAAAGTGTTTTTCCGGTACTGCATCCAGGATTCAAGGGTCGGGTTTGAGCACATTGCCACAGACGTGCTGTGCTTGCATGCCGCGCATGGCCGTCGCGCGAAATTCCCCGTGCGCTCGCGCTGCCCGAGCTCGGCGAGTACCACAACAGGTACAATGGCGAGCGCCACATCAACGATCCCGTGGCCATTGCCTCGCTGCAAGATGCCGTGCGCCAGCAAAACAAGGCTGCGTTTGCAAAGTACTCGGCGGCGACCCAGAGCAAGTCGAAGGGTGCACTTTGCGCGGGTGCCTCGACATTGTCAGCGGGCGGGCTGCCCCACAGCAGCCGATTCCCTTGGATGAGGTGGAGCCGTGGACCGAGATTGTCAAGCGCTTCTGCACGGGCGCCATGAGTTATGGTTCGATTTCGATCGAGGCGCACGCCACGCTCGCAAAGGCCTTGAACGCGATTGGAGGCAAGTCCAACACGGGCGAGGGTGGCGAGGAAGAGTCGAGGTTGAAGAATGCTCAGACACGGTCATCGATCAAGCAGATCGCGTCCGGCCGATTTGGTGTCACTGTTGCTGTACGTTTGCCATGTTCTTTTCCATCCTTTCTGTTGTCTGTATGCTGACTCGAGCTATGTCATTGCGATTCTCCCATAGTACCTCTCCAATGCCGACGAATTGCAAATCAAAATGGCTCAAGGCGCCAAGCCCGGTGAGGGTGGCGAGTTGCCCGGGTACAAGGTGTCGGGCGACATTGCCAGGACTCGCAAGTCCACCCCCGGTGTCGGTCTGATTTCGCCTCCTCCGCACCACGATGTATGAGCGGTTACTTCATATCCTCATTTCGTTTCTCTTGATCATTTGCGCTGACTAGCTATTTGTTTCCCGTTCAGATTTATTCGATTGAGGACCTTAAGCAGCTCATCTTTGACCTCAAGTGCGTCAACCCATCGGCTCGTGTTTCCGTCAAGCTCGTGTCTGAAGTCGGTGTTGGTGTCGTTGCAGCAGGTGTTGCCAAGGCAGGTGCACACCACATCCTTGTACGTCTTCGTAATGCTTCAGGCCTCTGCGTCTCAATTCGATGCTAAATCTCACGTACTCAACTCTTGGTAAACATCGCAAAGATCTCGGGCCACGATGGCGGTACCGGTGCAGCTCGCTGGTCGTCAGTCAAGTCCACAGGTTTGCCCTGGGAGCTCGGTCTTGCTGAAGCCCATCAAACCCTCGTTCTCAACAACTTGCGCGGTCGCGTCGTTTTGCAAACCGACGGCATGATCCGCACGGGCCGCGACGTGGCCATTGCCTGCATGCTCGGCGCCGAAGAGTTTGGCTTTGCCACAGCACCCTTGATTGCCATGGGCTGCGTCATGATGCGCGCCTGCCACAAGAACACTTGCCCGGTCGGTATTGCTACTCAAGACCCAGTGCTCCGCGCAAAGTTTGCCGGTCAGCCCGAGCACGTCATCAACTTTTTCCACTATCTTGCCGAGGAGTTGCGCGAAATCATGGCATCGGTTGGCGTGCGTACCGTATCTGAGCTGGTCGGCCGGTCGGATTTCTTGACCGTCAACCCGCGCGTGCTCAAGGAGAATCCAAAGGCGCGCTTGCTCGACTTGCAGCCGCTCTTGATTCCGGCCTTTTCGCTCCGCCAGGGCGTGCCTGTGACCATGGACCCGGCAGAGTGGAAGAAGCCCACCGAGGACGATTTGAGACACAAGGACCATGTGCTGTTGCCACAGGCGCAGCTGGCCATCGAGTCACGCACGCCCACGACGTTGACGCTTTCGGTGACCAACACGGATCGGTCCATTGGCGCCCTTCTGTCGCATCAAGTCGCCAAGTTGTACGGCGAGGAGGGCTTGCCCGACGAGTCGTTGCGCATCAAGTTGTTTGGCAGCGCCGGTCAGTCGCTCGGTGTATGGCTCGCCAAGGGCATTCACATGGATCTGGAGGGAGACTCGAACGATTACGTTGGCAAGGGCCTTTCGGGCGGAACCATTGCCATCTACCCTCCGCGCGCGCGCCATGCGCAGTTTGATCCAAGACACAATGTCATTATCGGCAACACTTGCTTGTACGGTGCAACCTCGGGCCGCTTGTTTGTCAATGGCATGGCCGCCGAGCGATTCTGTGTCCGCAACTCGGGTGCCACTGCCGTGTGCGAGGGCTTGGGTGATCACGGGTGTGAGTACATGACAGGTGGCGTGTGCCTTGTTCTGGGCCCAACGGGCGTCAACTTTGCGGCGGGTATGAGTGGTGGGTTAGCGTACGTGCTCGACTTGGACGTGGTCAAATGCAATGTCGAAATGGTGGACCTGGACCCGTTGTCATCTGAGGACTTGCAGCACGTGCATGGTCTCATTTCGGACCACTTCAAGTACACGGGCTCGCCGCGCGCACAGGAAATGTTGGCGTCTTGGCAGTCGTTTGCGCCGCGATTCACCAAGGTGTTCCCCAAGGACTACAAGGCTGTCCTGGCGCGGTCCAACACGGCGAGCATCCCACGCACGATTGCGCCGGCCGCGGAGCCCAACGGGGTTGCTGGCAAGCACAAACCTGCCGTGGTACATGCGCACGGTGGCGGCATTGCCGACATTGAGGATGCCATGGCAGCGGCGCCGGCCAAAAAGGTTTCCAAGGCCGACGATGCTCTCGACAAGACGCGCGGGTTCATCAAGTACAAGCGTGTCAAGGAACCACAGCGGCCCGTGCGCCAGCGTGTCAAGGATTACAAGGAGGTCGGCAACCGCCACAAGCCGCGGGACTTGCGTGTGCAAGCGGCTCGGTGCATGGATTGCGGCGTGCCGACGTGCAACAGCTCATTTGGTTGCCCGATCTCCAACCTCATCCCGAGCTGGAACGAGCTCGTGTTCAAGGAGGATTACCGTGCGGCATTTGATCGGTTGATGCTCACAAACAACTTCCCTGAATTCACTGGCCGTGTGTGCCCGGCACCTTGCGAGGGTGCATGTGTCTTGGGTATCAACGAGGACCCCGTCAACATCAAATCAATCGAATGCGCCATCATTGACTATGCGTTCGATAACGGGTGGGTCGTGCCCACGCCACCACAAGTGCGCACGGGTCGTCGCGTGGCCGTGATTGGTTCCGGCCCTGCTGGGCTCGCTGCCGCCGACCAACTCAACAAGGCCGGCCATTGGGTTACGGTGTACGAGCGGCAGGACAAGGCAGGCGGTCTCTTGCAGTACGGCATCCCAAACATGAAGCTCGACAAGCGCTACGTGCAGCGGCGCGTCGACTTGCTCACCGCCGAGGGCGTGCAGTTCAAGTGCAGCGTGGACGTTGGCAAAGACGTGGCTGCCGACCAGATTGTGCGCGAGTTTGACTCTGTGCTGTTGGCGACGGGTGCAACGTGGCCGCGCGACTTGCCAGTGGCAGGCCGCAATTTGAACGGAATTCACTTTGCCGTCGACTTCTTGACCCAGTCCATCAAGAATGGGTCCAAGACGCCCGTGTCGGTCGAGGGCAAGCATGTGGTTGTGATTGGTGGCGGTGATACTGGTACTGATTGCTGCGGCACATCGGTTCGCCAAGGCGCAAAGTCGATTGTCAACTTTGAGCTGTTGCCCCTCCCCCGCCATCACGTGCGGCCGACAACCCTTGGCCCGAGTTCCCGCGCGTCTTCAAGGTGGACTATGGCCACGAGGAAGTGACCGTCGTGCACGGCCGGACCCCGCCAGTACCAAGTGCTCACGGAGGAGTTTGTGTCGGACGGCAACGGCAACGTCCGCGGTATCAACACGGTCACGGTCGAGTGGACCAAGGATCCGCAGTCGGGCCGGTGGTCCATGTCCAAGGTGCCCGGATCGCACAAGTTTTACCCAGCTGACGTTGTACTGCTCGCCATGGGCTTTATGGGTCCCGAGGTGGACTGCTCGAGCAAATGGGCGTGGCCAAGGCTGGTGCCAATGTTGCAGCTGACACAAAGACGTATGCCACATCGGTTCCCAAGGTGTTTGCCGCGGGCGATTGCCGCCGCGGCCAGTCCTTGGTCGTGTGGGGTATTCGTGAGGGCCGTGAAGCCGCACGACAAATGGATGCTTACTTGATGAGCTCAGTGAGCGCGTTGCCCATCACTGGTGGCACACCGGCACGCGACTTGTACCTCGAGTATTCAAAGATTCCGGCACGCCATGGGTCGCCGGCGCCCGCGGGCATGCCGCCTGGCGTGGAGGCTGGGCCGACCGTGACTGTTGCGCAGGTGTGAGGTTTTAGCGTATGTATGTGTTGAGTGTGTAGTCTGCTGCATCGTTAGTGAGCAAGGATTCTACTCATCGTTCCTATGGGCCAAACATGATACTACACAGTAAGTAAGTACATGAATACAATACAGTTTTTTTTTCTTTGCTAAAAGTGCTTTTTTTTCCGCTTCGGACAGGAATCATACGGGGAATGAACTAAATGAAGTAATGGAGGCCAAGTTTCGTTGTTTCGTGTTGCCGCCCACCGAAGCAGCCGAGTCATTGCGAACACGCGATGTCGCCCTGATACTTGAACTCACTATCAACACTTGAAGCAATGGATATACAGTACTCACGAACATGTTGTGCTTTTACTGTCCGACCTTTTGGTCACGGCTCTCGCTCTCGCGCAGCCGGCCCTGGCGCGACACACCATCTCCCAATGTCCACTCGTGTGTCCGGTGTGCTCACGGGCCGAAACCCGATGATTTGTATTTCCCGCAAGGCAGCCTCTGGGACCCGTGACGAGAATAGTACATCCAGCCTCCATGATATGTGATCGAGTGCATAACTTTGTGGTCATTTCAGTACAATCATGGATTCAGTAGACAAGTATCATACAAACAGACCGACACGTCATGTTGCCCTCGTTCAAACAAGCACAATGCCGGCGCCATACAAGGCAACAATAGCAGCCGCTGCAGACGCAGACGAGCGAATCGCGACCGACTTTTGCTCACCAGCAACCACCGAGTTTTCTGTTGTCTCGCCGCCCTCGTACACTTGGGTCGGCTCGGCAGCAGCAGTGGATTCGGCTGAGGCAGATGCGGTGGCTTCAGCAACTGAAGTGGCCGAGTTGTTGTCCACCAAGTCGGCGACCTGAGTCCAAGCTCCGGCATCAGTCGCGTAGGTAGCGGTTGCCGAGTCGGTCGAGGTGGAGGTTGATTCTGTGGATCAGAAAGGGATAGTTGGTGAATTGAAGTATGACGGAAGTCAAGACAGTCAAAGCGACATACCCGTCTCAGTCACGGAAACAGAACCAGACTCAGTCCAAGTGGGAACTTGCTCAGAAGTAGTGGTGGTGGAAGTAGCTTCAACAGTTGTCGAGGTCGACGTTTCAGTCCATGCCGTGTATTGGCCGTTGTTCTGCTCGCCGCCGTCTTGCGGGACAGGGTTGGCCGCAGCGGTCAAGGCCATGGAGGCAACGGTAGCGAGGAGAAGGAATTGGGTGCGCATTTTGATGGAGTGTGAAGTGTAGGGGTAAAGTGCAGGTGTTTTTTGTCAGGTAGGAAGGGGTTGGATGGCTCTCGGTGAGAATACAGTTTCGAGGAATGGGATGTTGAGCGGGGTTGGCCGACGCTTTATGTACCCGCAGACGAGTATAGCTTTATGTCTCTCCTCTATTTTCTTGCGTAACCCTCGTATTCGTCACATCCGCACCGGCACATTCGAGTGAGTGCGAGTGGAGCCAAGTGGATGACATGACGACGACGTGACGCGATGTCCACATTTTGTCATTCCGATGAGTGATGAATGGCACTCGCTCATCACCTATCCCAACATTCGTTTGGTGATGGTTGTAGACGAACTTTTTGGATGTTCTTGTCGTTGCAAGTGAAGCTTTAGCAAAGCTACGTAATCCCATGACACCCATTGAGGGGGAATCATACCCAGATTTGCGTCCCGAATGACAGGAACGAGCATTTGGCAGCGTACAGGTGATGTTATTGGGCTGTTCTGGTGCCATATGTGTCGTAAGCGGGCGGGTACCATATACACACCATTGACAGGCTTGAATGCGGATGACGGTGTAAGCAACCATATTTCGTTCGGTACTGCCTCGATCGTATTCGCCACAAAATCCACCTGACAGCATGATCTTTCGCCATGAAAGATGAAAGGTTGGAAGCCAACTGAGACTAGGTATGTGTTCATTACGTCTACGTATGAAAGATGGTTTTTTTAGTTATTCCATGGCAGCAGCCTCCTCCAACATGCCCGACAACCAACCAAAACTATCCGCAGGCACAGTTCTTTGCCTCAACCGACGATGTACCTCCTCTCCCACCCAACCGAATCACTGGGCTCGAATGCGTAAACAGCCCACTCCTTGTCCTGCGTGCTTCCTCTTGCCGCACGGCATCGTCGCCCAAAAACCCTGAATCTGCCAACCTCGCATACCGCAGCCCCTCCTCGCTACTACCGGCGGCCACCCCATGATCCTGCTCCTCCAGGTCCTGCTCCAACCCAAACGCGCTCGCCAGCCACGACCCACGCTTGCTCTTTCTCCGCCGGCTCTTTTCCCTCTCTACCTCCTCTCTCTCCAACACCTCCATGACCCGATGATAATCAACAGCCAGCTGCGCCGCATGCACAAACGCATCGTTGACGCCCTCGCCCGTGACTGCCGACGTGTGCACCACCTGAGCGACTCCCCGCTCGCTCGCACACCACTGCTTGACGTGGTCGAGTGGCACGCTCGCGTCCAGGTCCGACTTTGTGGCTACCACGAGAAACGGGAAATGCGAAGCTGATGCAACAGGGCCTAGGTGATGCATGACCTTTGCGTGCCAGTACGTGAGCGATGCGAGCGATTCGCGCGGCGGCTGAGTCGGGTCCATGACGAGGATGCATGCGTCGGCGCCGCGGAAGAATGATTCAACGAGCGAGTGGAACCGTTCTTGGCCGGCCGTGTCCCAGATCTACATACCAATTGGTTGTCTTAGCGGATTTGCCCTGTCCACAGAGATGGAATGGATATCAATGCGTACGTTGATGGAGACGGTGGATCCGTCGGGCACGGTGACTTGCTTGGTAAAGAAATCGACGCCAATGGTCGACTTTTGGTGCGGGTTGAAGCAGTTTTGCGCATATCGCAAGGCCAGTGCGGTTTTGCCTGCGCCAGATGAACCCAGAAGCAGGATCTTGAGCTGGCGTTGAGGAGTGAGGTGTGCCGAGGACGTCCTTGGTGAAGTCGAGGTGGATGCGGTCATGGTAGTTGATATTGGAAAATGGAGAGTGCGGTGTGGGAATGTATGCGTGGGAATCTTAGGAGGTGGTCTTCAAGTATTCATGGTAGATGGCGGCGGGTCGAGGTCTACGTCATGGGTTGTCGGGCGAAGTGTGCGAAAATGCTTCCGGTAGCGACGTCTATGTGCATTTATGATAAAAGCCAAAGGAGAGCAAATGCTCTGACCTCGACTCCCTAGGTGGGCGTTGGTTCCCGTCGTAATGGAGTGAGTAACGAGTTCTATGGCACCATACAAGCCTCGCGAGCAGTTCCAGCTGTCACCTCTTGACGCTCATCATCATGTTCGCAGTGACGTGACGCGTTTCTTTGCTCCTCGCTTGACGGCAAGTGCTGGGATAGGAGGGAGCGACATGTGCGTAGAAACGTATACATGTACAAGCGTGGAGGTTCACAGGCTCTTCTGTCATACTGCGTGACTTGAGAGGAGACGAAATGCATAATACCGAACCAAAGAAAAACAAATGGACGAAAGAAGAAGAGCAAAGAACTCAAATGTACAGCCCTAGACTAGACCCGAAAACAACAAGACTCGTGCCCACTCCACTCACCTCCTCCTCTCAACGGGCGGCATCTCCCAAACGTATGCGCCGGCCTCCCATCCGTCTCCTCCCGCCGCGCCCTCATTCTGCACGGCCAACCGCATTTGACTACGCATGACGCCCTCCAAAAACTGCACCAACCCTTTACCTCCACTCAAGACCCCCGCGACTCCCTCAGCCACCGTGCGTACACTCCACAGGCCAACCTTCCGGATGCGCCTCGCGCGCTCTGCCTCGTCCAAAAACCCATCGACCATGGCTTTCCCCACGCCCGTCGCCAGGGCGTCCGACAAGCCCGCATTATAAATGGTCCAAGCGCCGTCGAAATCCGAGAGTGGCATGGCGAGCCGGCACGCCAAGGGAATGGCGGTGCGATGTGCGTTCATGTACGCGACAACGGGACGGATGAGTGCCGTGGTGGTGAGGTACGAAGGCGTGGACGGGTCCGAGGGCGGGAGCAGCGGGACCGACGCGCGAATGTTGTTGAACTTGAGTTGAAGGTCCATGAGCAGGTAGGGTTGCGTGGCGGTGACGGCCAGTTCGGCAAGTGTGGGAGGTGGCGTTGGCGGGCCCACCAATGGCAATGGCGTGCGCGCCTCGGCCTTGGCCGCGGCCGTTGCGGCGGCGGCCGCATGCGCGGGAGTGGACCGGAACGCATCGGGCAACAGCCCCGCGGGCACTTCGCGAATCACTTGCTGGACCTTGTCGGGCAACCGTCCAAGATCGTCGAGCGTGATGCGGTCGCGCGCAGACGCCTTGAGTTCGTGCATAAGCTGCGCAAGCAACTTGTCCACGTCTTGCGGGCGGCGCTGCCGAGGAATGTGGATGGTCGCTGAAATGTCCAGTGTACCGCCCGTGATCCAGCCAAAGGGGCCCGTGGTGCCATAGTTGAGGTGGTCGATGGGTACATTGTCGATTTTGAGGCGAGACTACATGAGAGGATAGCAGAAAAAAAAAAAAAAGCTGGGTGAGCTCCCAGTATGCGATAGAAAAAAAAGAGATAAGAAAACGTACAATGCGGCGTGGAATGGCAGAAATGGGAATAGATGTCTCGTCGTCCTCGCTGACGTCGGCAGAAGCCGCCAAAGGCGAAGCGTAGGATGCTGCAGATCCACCAGCTCCAACCACGGGCAAGCTCGAAGACGACGACCCAGTCGCCCCGACGGGCAACTGAGGCGCGTGCACGGAGAAGAGGCAATTATCAAACAATCCAACCAAACTGGTAGCGCAAATCACGTCATACAAGAGCCACTGTTTGCGCAACTGGGGCAACTCGGCATGAAATACCGACACCGAGTATGGCCGGAACTGCGGGTTGTACACGGTCACAAACAAGTCGTCCACTTGCAAGTCGGCAATTTCGAAGTCGCCCGGCTGGTGCTGACGCCGGATTGGGATGGTGGGCATGGACTCGTCCCAAAACACGTCACGCCGGTCAATGATGCCGCGAACGCCTCGCACGGTTGCGGTTTTCACGAGCCCTTTGCCGTCGAGCCAGTGGACCAGGTCTAGGGTGATGGAGATGGAAGCAATCGAGAGGTCGTACTTGGTAAAGTTGTTTTCGTCCCTTGAAAGTGCCGCAGTGGGAGATGACGGCAAGGGTGGATCCTCGTCGTCATCTTGGTGGTTGCTTGTATCGTTATCACCCTCGTCATCGTCATCGTCGGCAGCCAATCCCTTGAGCAACAGCGGCTCCTCAAACGGGCCCTTTTCGTAATAATAATGCGGCTCCAAGGTACTCTCGTCCAAGGCATGCATCCTGCGGACGCGCACGTCCCGCAAGTGAATGCGTCCCTCCTTCCAGTCGGGCTCGAGGCCGCCGTCAAAGATGACGGTGGCACCGGTTGCCCGCGTCACGTACCAGCCCAGGGCATAGGCCACGACGTCGTCGAATTGGAACGAGTTGGCAAGCCACAACGCCAGCGACACAAAGGTGGTGGTGCCGACAAGAATAAAGAGCGAGTTGCCGACAAAGAGCCACGAGATCAAGGCCAACCGTTCGTCTGCGGTCCAGGGGCGGTGCGTGGAAGATGAAGCTCCGTCGCCGGCAGTAGACGAGCCGGATGATCCGGGGGATGACGAAGAGGTTGGCGGTGGTGCGGGTTTGCGGAAAAAGTGGCGGATTTTGAGTTGAAAATGAGCGAGGAGGGATCTGAGAGAGGGCGGTGGAGGAGTAGGAGGAGTAGGAGTCTGCTGTGTCGAATAGAATGCCCGTCCGAGGCCCGAATGAAAAGCAGAGGCAAGGGCAGGGTAGAATGGTGGGGGTTGGGGTGGGGGCGGGGTCAACGTGGGTGTACCCCAAGGGGGTTGAGAATGATGGGCAGAGGAACGGTGCTTGAGCTTGAGGATGCTAGCCGACGTTGGCAGGGGCGGATTGGCATGAGCTTGGGCAGCAGCGACCCTTGCGAAGTGACCTCGTACTTGGAGATGGGCGGCGGCAGCAGACGGTCGAAAGTGGACCGTGACCAATGGGTGGGCCGTTGAAGTAGATGTTGAAGTAGATGGTGGTGTTGAAAAAGATGGTCGCCAACCCGAACCCCAACTCCAACCCCAACCCGAGGCCCAGTTCCACTTGAGCAACAAGGGGACGGCCAGAAGGCGAGCCGAGTGGGCAGCGGAGGTGGAGGTGATTGGAGCCAACCTTATGCCGAGTCCAATCAGGGACGACAGCTTGGACACTATGTTCACACTGGATGGTCTGGGTATCATTTCTTTAATAAAAAAAATGTTTGACTGATATGATAAATACATGACAGTTGCATAATGTAAAGATTTCTCTCAAATATCAATCGTATATGATTTTAACCCTTCCACATCACCAGTCGGATCGGATCGGACTGACCAAACCTCGTCCTCCGATCCAACTACCGCCGCCACGTCGCCACACACACACACACCATATGATATGTACACGTCGACATTGACATGTTGAAAAACATTGCCACACATTGTCTGTGTACAACATCAATACAGCAGTCATCATCGTCATCACCACCATAGCATAGGAAAAAAAAATGTCGCACTTTGAACAGGTCGAGGACACGGAGGGCCTGCGCCTGTCGTGGAACGTCTGGCCCGCCTCCAAGATCGATGCCGCCAAGCTCGTCGTGCCCCTCGCCGCGCTCTACACGCCCCTCAAGCCCCGCGCCCAGGACCCCGTCCCCTACGAGCCCGTCGTGTGCCGCCCGCCCTGCAAGGGTGTCCTCAACCCCTACTGCCAGATCGACCCGCGCGCCAAGCTGTGGGTCTGCCCCTTCTGCCTCCAGCGCAACTCGTTCCCGCCCCACTACCACGACATTGGCCCGCACAACCTGCCGCCCGAGCTGCTGCCCGCCTCCACCACCATCGAGTACATCCTGTCGCGCCCCGCGCAGACACCGCCCATCTTCCTCTTTGTCGTCGACACGTGCCTCGATGACCAAGACTTGCAAGCCCTGAAAAACACCTTGCTGGGGGCCCTGGCCGTGATCCCGGCACATGCGCTCGTTGGCCTCGTCACTTTTGGCACCATGGTCCAAGTCCACGAGCTCGCCTCCGAGGCTTGCAACAAGGCCTACGTGTTCCGCGGATCCAAGGAGTACTCGGGCAAACAAGTCCAAGAAATGCTGGGCTTGGCCGTGTCCCCGGCCGCCTCTGCTGCCGCTGGTGGGTCTGGTTCCACGGCCACCTCGCCCGCTGCCCAGGTCCGCGCACCCAACGCCGCAGGTGCCGCCATGCGCTTCTTGCTGCCCTTGGGCCAATGCGAGTTTACGCTCACGTCCATCATCGAGTCGCTGCAGCGCGACCCCTGGCCCGTCGGTGCCGATAAGCGCCCTGCCCGCGCCACGGGCGTTGCCTCGCAAGTCGCCATTTCCCTGCTTGAATCGGCCTTTCCGCAGGCCGGCGCGCGCATCTTCATGTTCTTGGGCGGCGCGTGCACCCAAGGTCCCGGCATGGTCGTGTCCACGGAACTCAAGGACCCGATCCGGTCGCATCATGACATTGAAAAGGATAACGCAAAGTACCACAAGCGCGCATTCAAGTACTTTGAGCAGCTTGCGTCCAGGGCCGCCGCCAATGCACATGCCGTCGACTTGTTTGTTGGGTCGTACGATCAAGTCGGCTTGCACGAAATGCGCCACTTGCCCGGCAGCACGGGCGGCGTCATGGTGCTCTCGGATTCCTTCAACACGCACATCTTTAAGCAGTCGTTCCTCAAGATGTTTGTGCGCGACGCGCAGGATCAGTTGGGCATGGCCTTTAATGCCACCATGGACGTGGTCACCAGCAAGGAGCTCAAGGTGGCCGGTTTGATTGGCGACTCGTACTCGCTCGGGAAAAAGGGTGCCAATGTGGCCGAAACCGAGATTGGTTTGGGCGGCACCTCAAGCTGGCGATTTGCGGCCATGACCCCGCGCACCACGGCCGCCGTGTACTTTGAGCTGGCTAATGCCCAGCAAACGGGTCCCGTTGCGCCCGGCTCGCGTGGGCTGGTCCAGTTTATCACGCACTACCAGCACGCGTCCGGCCAAATGCGACTTCGTGTCACGACGGTTGCCCGCCATATTGTGGACGGGTCTGCGCCCGACATCACGGCAAGCTTTGACCAAGAGGCCGCGGCCGTGCTCATGGCACGCATTGCCGTGTACAAGGCCGAACTCGACGACGCACCCGATGTGTTGCGGTGGTTGGACCGCATGCTGATTCGCTTGTGCTCACGCGTGGCGCAGTACCGCAAAGACGATCCAAACTCGTTTGCGCTCGAAGACAACTTCTCCATTTACCCGCAGTTTATGTTCCACTTGCGGCGGTCCCAGTTCTTGACCGTGTTCAACAACTCGCCCGACGAGACGGCGTTTTACCGCCACGTGTTCAACCTCGAGGACTGCAACAACTCGCTCATCATGATCCAGCCGCCCTTGATGTCGTACGAGTTCAATGGCGACCCGAAACCCGTGCTGCTCGACTCGGTGTCGGTCAAGCCCGACGTGATTTTGCTTCTCGACACGTTTTTCCACATCCTTATCCACCACGGGTCCACCATTGCCGAGTGGCGTGCCGCCAAATACCACGAGCAGCCCGAATATGCAAACTTCAAGCAACTGCTCGAGTCGCCCGTGGCCGACGCGCGTTCCTTGTTGGCCGACCGGTTCCCCGTGCCCCGGTACATTGACTGTGACCAAAACAGCTCGCAGGCGCGCTTCTTGTTGGCAAAGCTCAACCCGAGTACCACGTACATGAGTGCGGGTGGCGCTGGCGGGCTGGGCGGATATGGCGTGGGCCCGCAGGGCGGGCAGGGGCAGGCGATTTTCACGGACGATGTCAGTTTGCAGGTGTTTATGGATCATTTGAAGCGGTTGGCCGTGAGTGGCAATGCCTGAACGCTTGTGCATGTCTCACGAGAGTTGGTTTGTGTCAAGTTCAGTTTCCTTGTTTCTTGTTTTCTTGCTTTCTTTCCGTTTATTCTCGTTGTTATATCTTTCGTCAATGCATGTTAACACATACACAAGCATTTCATTTTGGCGTACTCAATGCCCCCTGCCTGCACGATGGTTCGCAAGGCCTAGATCGCCGTCCCTGACCCATTCCTGGCACACAGGGCATTGGTTCCAGTCCATCACATTGCCAACATACTCCTTGCGAACCAGCTGGTTTCGCACCGCAGCCAAGTCTGCACGCGCCCTGTCAGCGTCAGCACACGCGGCACTGAGTTGCGACCACAGTTGGGTCATTTCCGACGACTGGTCTGCAATCTTCTCGTTTAGTTCGGCAATGCTCGACTTAAGCGCTGATTCGACAAGGGTTGCTTTGTCCACGAAAGCCGTCAAGTTAGATTCGCGCTTCTTGCTCTGCTCAAGCTGGTTCCTGAGTGTTGTCTCGCTCAGCTTGAGCGCTTCAATCTGCTTCTTGCTGTCCTCGAGCAGCTTTGTGAGCGATTCCGACTGCTTCTTGCTGTCATCGAGCAGCTTTGTGAGCGATTCCGACTGCTTCTTGCTCTGCTCGAGCTGGGTCCTGAGTGCTGTCTCGCTCGTCTTGACTTTTGAGAGTTCGGTTTTGCTGGACTCAAGCTGCTGCTTGAACGAATCCGACTTCCTCTTGCTATCCTCGAGCTGAGCGTTGAGCGCAGTTTCACCTGACTTGAGCGCTGCAACCTCTGCCTTGCCTGCATCGATCTGCTGCCTGAGAGTCTGGTCACTCGACTTTTGTGATTCAATCTGCTTCGTGCTATCCTCGAGCTGGCGCTTGAGACCATCCGATTCCTGCCTTGTCTCGTTGATCAGCCGCTCGAGTGCCTCAACGCGCTCCTTGCCGGCGTCAAGTGCCGACTTGAGCTGCGACTCACTCGCCGTGACCGATTCAAGTCGTCCATTGCTTTCCAAAAGCCGATTTTCGAGCGTTTCAACAGCAGCCATTGCCTCGTCACGCTCGCGCTCGAGCTGGGTCTGCCTCGCTTGGTTTTGTACACCTATGTCACCCATGGACCTCACATGCGCTTGCATTTCATGTGCGAGTCGATCTTGCAGCGCAAGTTCGCGTGCCAAGGCTTTGTTGTGCCGCTCTTGTTCTTGGACCAGTTGGCGTTGAAGGGCTTGTCGGGAGGACTGCAGTGCAGCTACCTGATCCGACGTTGGCCCTTGCGGTTGGGTTTCAAGATCCATGACGCGCTGCTCAAGGGCGGCTTTGGTCGCTAGCAGCGCTGCTTGGCCCGCTTGGAGCTCGGTCATCTTGCCAGAAAACCATTGGACTTTGGCGTCGAGGTTGGTTGCCCTTGTACGTGATTGCGCCAAGTCGGTTTCCAATTGAGTGATCTTGAGGTCCTTCTCCCCAACTGTGCGCTCCTCGGCCTCCAATTGCGATCGGAGTTGGTTGACTTGTGCGACCCAGTCCGCTGTGCTACTGACTGGCGCATTTGGGTGGGTTACGACTTGCTCAATGATACGAGGCTGGGGAACAACGCCGTGCGGCAGTGCTGAGCTTTCCTAGGGCAAGTTACCATTTGACGAGGGTCATCCCAAGTCAGGTCGGCACCTTGTTGGTCTTTGTGAGCAGAAGCAGTAAGTCTGTACCGGATGGGGCACCGTTATGGCCAATGGTGACGGAGGCGCCGTGACCATGGGTGCAGATGGTGAGTCATTGATGTCAGATAATGCGGATTCTTGATTGCAAGGTGAAGATGTCCAAGTCCCAGGAAGCGGCGATTGGAGGCTGTTGAAACTTTTGATTTCAGGTACAGGCATCGTGGCTTTCTTCTGGTTTGACGGGTTGACGCAGTTCAACTTGATTGCATAGACTTGCCAGCAGAGAATTTCGTATTCGTAGTCAGAGAGATGGCAGTAAGGTGCCATGCGTCAAATATACAATCATTATTGCACGTGAATCGAGCATTAATGTAGTACATGTTCCTGTCAGCTGTCTCGAAAACTTTGCCCTCGCTTCTCCTGACAAGGTTGACAGGGAATCTCACGTAACCGTTGAAATGTATACATATAGCGAGCAACTTGTATTCATTCAATTCAAAAGAAACAGTTATCAGTCACCACACAAACGCCCAAAGTGGAACCATGCGTTGCCAAGCCGCGGACTATTGTACTCTTGAAGTGTTGGTGTTGGGTTGTGTTCGCGTTCTTGAACGCGTCCATGTGGTTTCCTTGCGGAAATGTGGGGGTCAGCGTCAAGAAGTCAAAGACTCTCCCGTGCCACTTTACCGCGTCTCCAGGCAAGGGCGACACTCTCAAGTCGGCACACTCACGGGTCGGCTCGATTGGCTCCCGATGCATTAGGCAAAGTGAAAGACATGCTTGTCAACCAAGCAAGTGGCCGTGACTGGTTTGGCCGTGATGGTGACTGTTGTGCACTGTCGCCACTGCCAACTTGAGTGCAGTGCATCCCTTTACCATCGAGCTGGTCGACTGCCGTCGGCGGGGACTTCGTCATTGTACACATCAGCACAATCAGTTAGACTCCGCTGCTGGAGTGCATGGCCTTTCCGTCTACCTACTCAGCTTGTGGAGGCCAGGGCAGATCATGGGCGACCCACCAGGATTGAACATTTTTTCATTGTGATCATTCATGATCAAGTCACCAGAAAATGAAATGGAAACGGAAACCATGCTCATGCTCATGTGAAGACACAACGACACTGCCCACTCTCGGCAATCCAACGCAGCCGCCGGATTGGACCCATTCGCCTGATTGCCCTTGCTCACGCCGTCGACTTGCTGTGACGGTGGTGACGCTGTGCCCTCCTCCGGGTCCAACAACACTCACCAAGCATCTCATCACTTGAGCCGCGCCGCAGGTAGGTATCCATGCGATCAACATCTTGTGTCCAGTCCAACCTCAGGCTGGCAAGCTGGATCGGGATTCACTGACTTTGGGGTCGACTGTTTCTGTCTCTGTCTCTGTCTCTGTCTCTGTCGCTCCATTCCAAGCATGTGGACAATGGCCCCACTCATTGCGTCTTCCTCCTCACATTCATCGTCTGTCTCTGTCTCTGGCTCTGACTCTGGCAGGGTAAGCGTCAGCTCCGCCTCCACCTCCACCTCGAGCATGTCGCCGCCCTCACTTGTCACCAGTGCAAGTGGTCTCGGCAGCGGCAGCGGCAGCGGCAGCGCAAGCCCAGCGTTGGCGTCAGCCTCTGGCTCATCAACATCCCTCAGTGCCGCCACCGAAGCCATGCGCCTCGAAAAGGACATTGACGCCCGCCTCGCGGCCCTCGCATCTGCTGCCGCCTTTGACAAGTGCTACTACCCGCGCGGCCTGCTCGCCACCCACGACATGCTCCACCCGCCCCCGCCAGTCACCCAGCCCAACCCAAACCCGCACCTCATCCGCCCAGAGCTCATTCACCTCGCCACCTTCTTTCGCCCAACCATTGAGCGCCCGCTCTACCTCGTCTTTAATCCAACCGCCAAATCAGCCTCGACCTCGGCCTCGGCTTCTTCCTCTCACGAGGTGTACCCGGGCACGGGCGAATACCGCGACGGCCTCCTCGTCAACCCCGCCGACACACTGGCCGATGGCCTCCGCCTCACTACCCACCCTGGCATGCCTCCACCCATCATCCGGTCCCACCGCACCGCCATCGACCCATACTTTCCTTCCCCCATCTCCAACCCGACTCCCACGCATCCGACCACCACCTTGACCACGTTCACGGCACCGGCACCGGCACCGACGCACGCTCATTCACAACCGCCACCACCACCACCACCAAAGCCGCCGTCCATGACACGCGGGCAGGCTCTCACAACGCTCTCACTCTTGCTCGCTTTCAAACTCCCTCAAGTCTTGCATGACCCGCCTGTCCCACTTGCGCACGCGGCCGATCCGCACAGGCTGCGCTTTTCTGCACCCGAACTTGCCGCACATCCGCCCGAGTATCCGCCCGGAAAAATCGCCTTGTCGTTGCCCCACACCTTTTCTTGGAGTCGCGATATCGAGGGCAAACCGGATGCGACACCTCCGCCCGTGGATCCCACTGCGGCGGGGGACAAGCCGCATCATAACAAGGACAAGATGGATAGGCCAAAGGTACAGAGTCGTGAAAACAACAGCATCAGCAACAACAAGCAACGGTCCGGGGATCAGCAATCACCACATGCAAGTCGGAGTCGGTCCGTCAGCGAGCATTCCAGTCGGCGAGGCGGAGGAGGCGGCGGCGGCACAAGTGGCAGCGACGAGTATCGGCCCAGCAGCAACCGAGACCGAGACCGAGACCGAGACCGAGACTTGCGTGACCGAGACATTCGAGAACGTGACCGTGATCGCGATCGGGACATGCGCGACCGCAACGACCGCGATCGTGATCGTGACAGGGATAGGGACAGGGACAGGGACAGGGATCACGTCCTGCCCCGCGACCGCGCGCACAGCGCCTCGTCCGGATCGTCGTATCGGCCCGCCGAGGCCCTGTCAGCAACGGATCGATACCGACCGTCGGCACCTGGACCAGTGGCTCAACACGGCCGGCGTACGCATCAGCATCAGCAGCAGCATCATGGACGCGATCGCAACGTATCTGCAGCCGGATCGGCAGCATCAACTGCCGTGCCGCCGTGGAGATTGGCGCAAGAACAGCATAATCAAAAGGGTACAGGGCAAAGTGGGACTGGACCTGGAGCTGGAGCAGGCGGTGAGGTATGTTGATGTGTTCCTGCTCTTTTCGAGCCTCTTTTTTTTTGCCCCCTCCCGTCCGACAGTTTTGTCTTGCACACCTTCCCTCTTCTTTTTTCACTTTCCATTCTTCCTCAATCACATTGGTCACGAGTCTCTCACGACCAGTGTGTGTCTCTCCCTCTTTTCCATCTTGCATTTTCAATTTTTTTTTCTCTTCCTTGTGCTTCCCTTTCCACATCCCTAGCTCGGCGTCCTTTGGACACCAACCCCGCAAGTCACCACCTCATCATCTATTTTGGCCACGTCACGCTCCACCCCGGAATCGGGTCAAGTCTCGCCCGCATCCACTGCGGCCTTTTATCAAGGACAAGTGCATCACGCGTATCAGCTCCAGAGGGACCATCATTTGGCGTTCCAGAACATTCACTATTCTCCTCCCTCATCGCTCGGTCCAAGGCAAGAGACCCCGTGGGACTTTGGGTTCAATCAAACATTGGCGCCCGGTGCCGAGCCTGCAGTAGCGTACCACGGACGGCATCAAGAACACGGCCTTTCGGCCGTTGGACGGTCCGCGGTGGCGCGCGGCGGGCGTGGTGGGCACGGACATTGCCGTTAAGCGTCCCACTATTCGACATCTCAGCGGCGGCGAGTAGACCAACAGTGCCGTTTCGCTGAGCGTCAGTCATTGAAACCAGTCCCTCCTTCTTCCCAACTTTTTTTTTCATCTCTCTTCTTTTCTACTCTGACACCAATTGGCCACGTCAACTCATTTCGTTCTTTTGCCTTCCTAGTTGTCATGATGCGCCTACCATTGTCACACCTTCCCGCTTTCACTCGTCCTCGCCTGATCAAGAATGCCCGCCGTTGTCTGCCGCCCTTCCTCTCGTACTGTCACCACTGTGTGTGCATCTCCCCGCACATCTTACCCCGTATCTGTTCCATATTTATCGGATCCAGTTGCCACCCATTTACAACACCTTCCAGAAGCTCTTTATTAATATATCCTGTCATACATGTCCAATAGAACCCGGCCAGCACCACCCCACCAGACTCGGACTTGACAACAGACACCGAGAACCACCTCTCAATCACTCTTGGCGGCAACGATACCCAACTCGACTCTGACTCTACTACAACTCTTGCAATCCCACTTGTCGCACACTCAACGACTCTTGACCTTCACGCCGATGTGACCGGCGCCATCGCGCTCGATCCACTCCCGCTGCACATTGTACACGAATCGGCCATGGGAATGGCCGAGCCCATGGACAGCGGCGACGACGAGGACATGATGGATGGGTGGTGGGACGACGACGACCCAGACTGGGTAAATGCACCTGAATCTCAACTACCAGCGGCAATCCCTCTAGAATCACCCACTGGTCCGACAGATGTAACCATTGACGAACCCCCACCTGCTCCAGACCCGAACCCGAACCCGGACCCATGCCTCGCATTCTTGTTTGCACCGCCACCACCGTCCCCTCCTGCTGCAACGGTTCCAAACCCATCTCCCGTACATATCGCTCGCTCGCCATCACCAGAGCCCGTGCGGCCGCCAACGGGTGGCAAACGACCACCTGCACATGCATCCGAATCGCCGCACGCATCTCCACTGGCACCTCGCAGCTCGTCCAAGCGGCCACCACCACCACATTCCGCTGGTGCTTCCTCCTCTAAACACCCACCATCGTCACTTCCTGCACCCACAACCAGCTCCAAACGCCCGCCCGCACCCCAGGCAACAAAACACCCACCACCGCCACACCACGCGCCAATTATTGCATCAAAACACCCACCTGCTCCGTCAAAACACCCGCCGCCATTGCTTGCATCCAAGCGGCCACCGCACGCGTCGCACGCAGGCAAACGTCCGCCCACGCCCAGTCACATGCGCGCAGGCAAGCGCCTGCCTGATGGCCACGAGTCGGACTCGGACACGAGAGATCACGATGCCAACGCCAATGCGCGCACCCAAGCGGGACGTGGCCAGTTACCTGTACACATGCGCAGCGCAGGGCCTTTGGGACCGCGACCAACAACAATCGCGGCCACGCACTCGCACTCGACAATGGCACACGTGCAGCCTGGCGGCCGACTCGTGGCCAAGTCAGCAGCCGCAATGACCGGCGCCAAAATGGTTGGCGGGATGCAAATCATTCAGCTTGCGCCGTCCAAGCGGAAGCCCACGCCCGCCGCCTCGCCGAGCTCGTCGCCCAGTTTGCGGGCCATGGGATCCAAACCCGCGGTGGCCACAACACACACGGGTGGCCTAATGCGTGCACAAGTACAAGTTTCCACAGCATCGAGTGCACGGCCACGTGTTGTTTCCGATCCGAGCAGCTCGACAGTGCGTCGACCACAACAAGCGCATTCGCCAGGTGTTGCGCCATTGCCGTTGGCGCGCTCACGCTCGCCGCATGCGTTGGCGGCTTCGCGCCGGATAGGCGCGGCGCTGCTTTCGCCGCCATTGCCGCCGCCTCCGCCTCCGCAAGCGCATTCACAGTCGCCCTTGGTCAGCGCAGATGGGCGGGCCGCAGCGGCTGTGGCATTGGCCGCTTCGATCGAGGTAAATGGGCAAGCCCATGTGTGGGCAGGGGACGTGGAGGAGGAAGAGCAGGAGGAGGGCGAGGTAATGGAACGCTCTCATGCTCAGGCTAGATTTGGCCGGACCAATGCGGCACCACCAGCAACTGTCTCGTCGCCACTACAACGAATCAAATCACCCAATGTGCATGCTCGCGCCGCCCATCAACGTGGACTCCAAGCCTCGGGCCACAAACCCGATGCCATTATACCCAAACTTGCAAACACAGACCCGTCGCTGCTGCACGCCTCTTCCTCACTCGATGATACCCAACACGCCCACGCGGGAGGCTCAGCGTCGAGCTCGCAGGTGTCCCGCAACAATCTTGGTATGTACCTTAGCTCGCCAACGTTTGATTGCTTTGCATTTCTCGCTCACAACATTTTCTCCAGCAGCTGTTGCACCACCGACTCGCCCAAACCACTCGAACCGCCGCTCGCACGGTGACGCAAGGTCGCCGCCGCCCCTGCGGTCCGTCCACATTCCTCTGCTCACGTCACCCAGGGTGACTTCTGAACGCACATTGACGCGCCACGATCCGCCGCCGGAGATATCGTTGGCATCCTTGTCGTTGTCATATCGCGGCTCGTCGCAACGTCGTTCGCGATCACGGTCAACATCACGGTCCCAGACCAGTTCAAGAACTCGACGCACGCGGTCGCGGTCACGGTCGAGGTCGCGGTCGAGAGATCGGGCGCCTAGGAGCAAGTCGCGGTCGCAGTCGCACCGTCGGTGAAGTGCCTCGCCCGCTGCGCTTTAGGGGGGCAAGGGAGTGAATCCGGGCATATCGAGTCGATACCCGGCCGTGGATGCAAATGGCTGCCCAGAGTTGAAAAGGAAAAATGAAATGGAGGGGGATGGGGGGGGGGGGGTGGAATCCATCGTTCATTCAGTGACAAGAAATCCCTCAGTTCCGCTGGCATGGCTTGTGTCGAAAGACATCGCTGATCAAGTGGGACGGCCTCTTGTGCTGCTAAAGAGCATGACCTGCTTGAATAGCTCAACTCGCGCCAGTCAAAAACAAACTGGGACGGATATGAATAATGGATTTGAGCAACGAAATTCGTGAGAAAACCTTGTTGGCCAGAGGTCGAACGGTCCCGCACATGCAACGCACCCCCGCAGCGATAGCGATGCAACACATGCAACGTTTATTAATATTGTGCTTTCAGTTCAAAATTTACGGTTGGCGATCCTGGCGTTTTGTGAACAAATCAGGGTCGGTGGCTCGTGCTCGGTGCATTTGTTCACTGCGATTCTGAAAACGTGCGATGCTGATCCGCGATCCTTCAGCGTCGCGACGCAAATTTGGGACAAAATCGCAATATGTACTTTCCACAGCTGTCCAATGGTCCCCTCGCGCTAGTGGCTTGCCGCGGCCACCCAACGACAACGACAGACGCGTCTGAAGTGGGAAGTCGCGTGACTAGGAGCGTTGCGACTTGCGGTCTGCTCATGCGTTCACGTTGACTTTTCCGACCCATACGCACCGGTACAGCAGTTCAGTACGGTCCGGTAACGGGAGGATATCGATACCATGCAGGGCCCAGGCTTTGCATGCGTCTTGGCCTTGGCGCAGATTTATGAGCGACACGGGCAACCTTAACCTTAAATACGAGCACGGCCTGCCGCTCACATCCCACACGGCCGATGGTCTTCAGCCTAGTCAATCGCATTCAATTAATCACATTCCACTCAACATCTCCAAACCATGAAGTCACCACCTTCTTCCAGCTCATGGCCATCACGCCACCGCCTGTCCTCACCCGTCCTGTCGGCCGCCATGCCGCACCCGGACCGCGTCCGCTCCCACAAGGCGGCGATGCAAGGCATGCATTGAAATGATCCGCTTGCCAGCGTGCCCGCGGGAACTGGTGCGCCTCCTCCAATACATGCCAAGAGTGTGCGTCGGCGCGATGCTTCAAGCTCGCGAACTCGCACAGTTGCGCCCGGATTTGCACCGCATTGGGTCAAGCGCCCGGTCAGGGCACTTTCACGTTCCGCCCATGCCACATTGTCGGGCACCAATGTGTTTTCCACGTCGATTGGCATCACTGTGAGTACGTGTCTTTCATGCATGCCCCTGGCAGTCTTGTCGAGATTTTTGAGGATTTGGATGCTCACTCGAGTCCCTTGATGTACATACTTAGTCAACGGCACAACCGTCACGCCAACTCCAACGTCCACCACACCTCCCTCGTCCTCATCCGTGTCGCTCACGCGCCGCCCCCACCCCCAATCCAACGGGCACGCAGGGTCCGCGGGCACGGGCAACGCCGGGCTGCCAAATCGCCATCCGCTGCTGCTTCTGCTGCTC
>MCFL01000079.1:0-109050 GCA_002102555.1 Catenaria anguillulae PL171 | reverse complement strand
GACCTTCAACTATCACATTTTGTGGCCATTTTACTTAAAATCAGCCAACAATGGCAATTTCACCAACCATGCATGACGCCTCACAGAATCGGAGCTTGACATTACTGGCCCTTGGAGCATCGTTCCCACTCGGTATACATCTCGTCCATGTCAACCTCCAGCAACTTGCAACTCGGCCGTCTTCGCGCCATACAATAGCTCTCGCCATTGCATCATTATGCCAAGTCATCAATCAACTGTTTTTCACTCTTCTCTTTACGATTCAAGGCCAGAACCTCTTTGTATCAACGATGCAAGATGCTGACCCCATCACCCGCTGCCGGCTCGCAAGCGACATGAGCGATGTGTTTTATGGGTTGTTCCAGTTATTGAGCACATTTGTGCTGATACTGCGCTCAACGAGACTGCTGCCGGTCTTTGCCCCAACTTGGTCATTCACACGAAGATGCTGCCGCTCCGCCATGGCAATGCAGTACTCCATCAGGCTCATTTTGACCTGTTTGTTTGCCATAGGCACCTTTTTTGTCGTACTCAGTTGTGTTCTGAAAGACATGTCCCTTGATCCAATCAATGGCACTTGTCAGCCCAAATATCAGACCCAGCTCAATGGAATCGGAAAGGCCATGTACTTTGGCGTCTACCTACTCGTTCTTGTCGTGTTTACTGGGCCCGCCACGATTCACTTGCGCCGGGTTCGGGCCCAAAGCAATGCCCGAAAACATCCCCAGCAGCCGCTCTCCAAATAGCCCCACCTGTTGCGGATCAACCAGATCGTGAAGATCCGCCACAGCGACTCCCGGGCATTGATGAAGGAGGGGAACAAGCGGCCGAGGAAGCTGGGAGCAGCGGTAACGGTACATCTTTGGTCGTGACCATGCGCCTCCCGCGTTTGACGCTCGTGAAGAGGAACAACATCAGCTTCAGCACCCCGAACATCTCCGTCGGCAGCAGCCTCGCTCCCCTGATCCCGTGCGACGACCAGTTGCACGACGGCGATCGTCCGTCTCCGCCGTGCCCCAACCTCGCAACGTTTCCCTGAATCGAGCTCTCTCCGAAGTCGTCGAGACGACAGCATTATCCATTGTATTTGCGATCCTCGCGTATTTGGTCAGTGCCACTCTATCATTCGTCGGCATATGGGAAAGCGCTATCATTGAGTTTTCCTTCGAAAACTACGCAGCAATGTATGCGGCAACGTACAGTGCCGTTCGGCCAATGGCTCGGGCGACTGAGCAAACGACGGACGAACGACCAGCAAGGTGGTGGAAAGTGTTTGGGCGATGGACGTGGATTCGGTTGGTGGGTGTGGGAACAATTACGCTTCCCGAGGGAATATCACGACGGCCCAGACTCGGGGCGAATGGTAGCCCCAGAGGGCGCTCAGAACAGGCCCGCCGGACAGCTCCCGTCAATACTCGGACAGCTGCTGCAACACCACCCACGCATCCTTACCTGAGCGTCAGGGAAATCCGCAGATTTGTCTCGTCCCGTCGGACAGCAAGTAACACACGAGTCGTCGGCTCCACCCCTCCAACAACGGCGGGCGCTTCAACACGGCGAACAAATTGATGTGCCTCTGCATGTATCTATAATATAAAACAAGGCAAATATCCATCATTTGTCAGCACGGGTATGACTTGCTGATTGAACTTGGTCTTGGGTCCTCAAGCAGGCACATCGCTCCGTCCGTTTGTCAGTTCCAGACAAGTTTCTGGAAGCTGACCTCCATTATCGCGAGAACCTGTTATGATGGCAACACTCCTAGGTTCTCTGAGCAAAAACCTAGTGTGGACACTGCCTCAATCAATGCCATTTTTTTCACAGAGGAAGACGGCGCAATCAACTCGACGAGCATCCTAGCATCATCATCGACGCAACCCTTTTTGAATGGACGGCAGCGATCCCAATTCCCAGCCATCAGGCTCCTTGTTGCTTCAGCAGTGTTGCGAAGATCGCGCCACTCCTGCTGGCTCTGTTGGTCTCTCAGCTTCCAGCAGCGTGAACAACAGTCGAGCCGGTTCTGACGGCGCTGCCCCAAGCCTGCGCACTCACCCGGCGAACCGCCGCGACTGCCGGCCTCGCCCATCCTGCTGTTGTCTCACTCGGAGATCTGCAGCCACAAGACCCAAAGGTTGGGCCAGCTCCGCCAATTCGCTGTTGGCAACTTCGCCTCAAGTCGCAAAGCGGCCACATCGACCAAATGCACTTCCACCGCCTCACCCAAACGCAGCCGCTCTTCTCCGTGCATCAAGCCCACTCTCGTCACCCCCATTGCCTGGCAGGGCTTCCCAGTCTCTCGAATCAGCGACAACCCCCTCCACTTCGACACCAAACGCCTCGGCAAGCAATTCACATGCAAAATGGCGACCTTCCCCGAATTCCACGCCGGGAGGATCTGTCCTCAACACTCCAATGACACAATGTTTTTCGTTTCCTGACGAATTGGGCGACCCGTCACTCGCATGCGATCCTGTCGACATGCGGTCCGCTTCCGAGTTCAATCCCCGAAGTAAGCTCATTCTCGAACTCGCATCCCTTAAAGCTGGGCGGACGACGCAATCAAAGCAATCCTTGCGACTTGGAACAACAATTCGTCCGCATTTCGCAATAATCCTCTTGCACCACAGCCTTGTGCGTTTCAAGGCACTGCATTTGGAGTCATCCTGTCACGCTGAAACCTAACTCTGTTCGCATTATTCCTCGTCTTTCCAGCGCCATTGCTATTGCACATTGCGGACTCTGCCGTCAAGCTTGCCAACGATATATTGAACACATCGACCGATGCTGTCCTTCGCGGCTCGTATGCGCAAGACATTGTGCTATCACTTCATTCATGGCTCATTGAACTTCGCTCTCATTTATCCAATGTTCAAGCGAGAACTACGCCAAGGCGCAGCGTTGCTGATACCATGCCACTTTATCCTGCAGCCGAGGCGCTCCTGACTCAGCTTGTGTTCATTTGGTCGCCCATTGCCCGACTCACTCAAGTTTTGCACGATACCGACATTAACTTTCAAGGCGCTCGCCTCATCGGAACTTCCCTCGTTGATGTTGCCAGCTCTCCAGTTCTTTCGGCCACTCCAGGCCGCGGCCGTGCCTCGCGCCCTCGCATGGCAGAATCCCTTGCTGCCGTTGTTCATTCCGCACGCTCCCGTTCTAAATCAGTCTCAAAGTCATCACCCGCCCTGTTTGAATCAGCCGTGTCCTCCTCCCCTGCTGCATTCATGCGAGGCGGCGACTCGGATCATTCATCAGCTTCGCCCTCCCTTTCTGGGACACCGGCAACCAGCAGCTTGGACGAACTGTATCACTTTTCCGACGTACCGCCACTCCCGCCGATTACAGCAGAACAGCGCCGCCTGTCATCGGTCCTTTCCCTTCCGCCTCACGTTGCCCTTGACAATGAATCACTGACGGAAAGTGATTCCGAGCGTGGCGCTTCTCTCGACTTTCGGCTATCATCCTCTCCTGCCTCCGTTACGGTTCCCA
Organism: Catenaria anguillulae PL171; assembly: GCA_002102555.1. NCBI lineage: Eukaryota > Fungi > Blastocladiomycota > Blastocladiomycetes > Blastocladiales > Catenariaceae > Catenaria > Catenaria anguillulae. The sequence goes on along the minus strand of MCFL01000079.1, from coordinate 105,561 downwards.
TCCAGCCGGTTCATCCCTCCACTATTCTTCGTGCGGGCCCTCACTTGAATTCCCCATCTATTGGCAGCCCAAGCCCAGAGCCGTTGTCAGAATTGTCCACAGTTCCATTTCCTTCACATACGAGTCCCTCCAGGGCCATTTCCGCACCTTGTGCTCGTGGTCAGGAAGTAACGGAACCCGGAGTGCCTACGCCACGCATATCGCCTCTTCCTTTCGCTCCTGCAACACAGACCATCAACCCACCTGTCACTCCGCTCCGCCTGGATAGTCAATCAGCTGCGACGCAGCCCTCCATGACCACTGCCGGGGATAGCCCGAGCTCAACTCGAGCCGATTCACCACCACTCAAAGTTCCACCCTCGCCAAGCATTGCGGGCTTCTTCAAATCTGTTCGCTCGGCCATGGCGGATTCTTTTCTGTCGCCAATCCGCTCTCGTCGCTTGTCATCAACAACCGCAAATGACAAGCGCTCCCTTTCCCCTTTGGGGCTGACGCGGGCGTCCACGCACGACGGCCTGTCATCCACGGCAGCAGGTATTGTCCGGCCGGCGTCTGAGGCCAGTTTCTCGTCCGCGTCCGTTGTTTCTGACAAGGCGTCCCCGTTGCTGCGACCTCGTGTGAGCTCGACTCCAACCTCTCCTACACGCACTCGCCCCAAAGCCCACCATTCGCAATCTCCGCGTTCTCGAAGCCCAGCTGGCCCATCGCGCGTCATACTTTGTCGCATTTGCGAAGAGATGATTGACGCTACCATGATGGAGGAGCACACAGCATTTTGCAAGATCTCCCAACAAATCGAGCTTCACCTCTACCGTGACGACATTCAGATTCGAAGGATTGTTGGCCAAATTGTCAAGCGGCGGAACGACTTTATTGCTGCAGCAGATGAGGCGCAAACGTCAGGTGGTGCTTCACCACCGTGCGAGCTCACGCGCAAGCAACTCAAGAAGCTCGGCAAGGAGGCGGATCACTTGGTCAAACTGGGCAGCCGCGTCGCCGATCTGGACGAAAAGCAGCCCTCAGCTCTGGACAAGGCCAAAAAGTGTGTAGGCAAGCTCCAGTCTGCACTGGATGGTGTTGGAAACGACGGTGTCTACATCAACGATCCATTACTCCGCGACTTGACGCATCAGCTTGTCAGTCTTTCTGTCGACAAACTCAAGAACATGCAGGTTTACCAAGACAAGGTGGCTCCGATGGAGCGGTCCATATCAAGACGCTCGTCCAATTCGTCACTCGCATCGTCGGGAACTTCCCTTGATGGCCACGAGTCGGACGGATCCCCAGCACCTCCAACCACATACTCCTATCGTGCGATGTCACTCTTCCAGGCGCTGCTTCAAGGAGGCGCAGCATTCATCAACGCCACCAGCGGCGGTCATGGCCGCCACGGCCACGCCGGCATGTCTACCTTTGCAGGAGCGCTCCATCCAGCTCTGGTCGTGTCCACCCATGGCAAGTCCAAAACTTCGCCATCGGCGTCGGTCCCGCAAACGCCGCCACCCAAGACAAAGCGCGATCAAAGCGTGTCCTCCAGCGGGTCCGGTGGGAAACGAGGCCGTCGTGGTGTAAGCATCGAAGAGTTTGAATTTCTCAAGCCGATTTCTAAAGGGGCCTTTGGCCGTGTCTATCTTGGCCGAAAGCGAGTTAGCGGGGATTTGTTTGCTATTAAGGTGCTTGACAAAGAAACCATGATCCGAAAAAACATGTTGACACATGTACGCCCCTTTTGTCATTTTTCATCTCTTGGGAGCTGCAACTCACGAGCACATGCTTTGTACAGGTAATGGCCGAGCGCCGCGCTTTGGCATTGGCCAACACACCCTTTGTTGTTCGGTTGTATTACGCCTTCATGTCGTCGCGGCACTTGTTTTTGGTTCGTCTAAAACATTCTTTCTTCATTCGATCCGTGTCATACCTCAGGCCCGCCTTAACCCAGGTGCACCCGTTTGGTTTAGGTCATGGTACTTGAACGTTCACAAATTTCCATCCATTTCAAACGATGGGAAGATGTGTTCTCATTCTTGGGTATCTCTTTCATATACAGGAGTACATGATTGGAGGCGACTTGAGCTCTCTTTTGGCCGCGATTGGCAGTTTCTCGAAGGAGATGGCCCTGTTTTACACTGCCGAAATCACTGCCGCTGTCGATTACCTTCACGCCGCGTCCATGTACGTTCATTCCATACCGCTTCCGCTGGGCAAGTGACTGTTTTCATAACATTGTTGTGTGGAAGTTTAGAACTCACCGCGACTTGAAGCCCGACAACGTCCTTATTGGCGCTGATGGCCACATCAAACTGACCGACTTGTTCGTTTGTTAGCTCCTCCTGTTGTCGATTACTTACGCTATGAGAGCCTCACACGTTCTTCCTCTCCCCAACCAGCGGTCTCTCCAAAGTCGCCGTCAAAGATCAAGATCCAGCATTTGGAAATGTCGACCCAGTCAAATCCCTCAGTCGTTTTTCGTCCGTTTCAAGGGACAAGCCGGATCGTGTGCACCACAGTGATAATCGACGCTCAAGCGGTGATCGCGACTGCCTCGGTACGCCCGATTATCTCGCAGTTGAGCTTCTCCTTGGTATTGGGCATGGGCCTTCTGTCGACTATTGGGCTCTTGGATGCTGCTTGTTTGAATTCATGGCGGGATACCCACCTTTCACGGACGAGTCGCCCGAGCTAATTTTCAAAAACATCCTCAATCATGGTACAGTTTGGCCTTTACCCACTTTTCTTCACGTTGTTCTCACGCCTGTTGCTTTTCCCAGACATTCAATGGCCGCAGGATGAGGACGAGGCGTTGCCTGACGATGCGCGAGATTTGATTATCCACTTGCTCGAATCGAACCCCCAACAGCGTTTTGCCGCCGCAGGTTCGCCCTTTTTCCTGCTTGCCACGAAGCGAGCTGCACATATCCGTTTTCACTTACGCTGGTGCTGTCTTGACAGATATCAAAGCTCACCCATTCTTTGCAACAATCGACTGGTCCAACATATCATCGCTTGCTCCTCCTTTCATTCCTCAACCCGACGATGAGAAAGATACGGGATATTTCGATGCTCGCAACGCTTCTCGCAACATAGACGTCACCCGCTTTAGCTTCTACGAGGCGCAGGCTGTTGACTCGGGCACATTTGGACGTGTTGCCGGTGCAGCGAGTGCAACTTCAGACACTGGAACTGCTTCCTTCACGACCGCTACATCATCGCCCACCTTGGATCCGACCCAATCCATGTCGCTCACGTCTGATTCCGCAAAAGAATCGCGTCGGCGCTCGGCCATTTCCGCTGCAAACCAACGCCGGCGTTCCAAGCTTGTTGATTCATGCCAAGCAGCGTCAGGGTCGTCGGAATCCGATTCGTCGCCAGAATCTCCCTCAGCAGCATTTGTTGCCAGCCCTGGCGGTGGAGGCGAGACGATGGGTGCGGTAGATGCACAGCTCGAGGAGTTTATCGCTTGGAAGAATGTGGATGTTTTGGGATCCCTGAATCAAAACGACACTGGCGGTGCCGGGTCGACAACAGGGTCATTGCCAGACTCGTAACGGTCAATGCAATTCGCCTCGTCTCATACCCTTGATTTCGTTTGTCATTCCTTCACTCTCGCGACTCACATTCGCTCCTCCCTGCCTGAGGCATATTACTTGTTGCCTGTAAATGCTGCACCAAGCTTCTGTACCTTGTAAAATAGACTGCCCTCTTCTTTTTTTACTTGCTGCCTCCAGGGATGAAAAAGCGGCCAAATGACTGCCATTGTAAACCTGGGTGGCGAATCTGCCAAGACGTACTAAATCGGGTGACGTCGGTGGAGCAATGTGGCAGCCCGCTGAGACCATCTAACACGCGGTTCGCCCACCAGCCCAGTCGCTTTCACATGCACATGCACAAAATAATCCGTTCATGTGAATCAATGGGAAGAACGAGTAGGACGGACAAGCGATATCCGACACCCGCAGTGTTGCTCCACAGACAAGACCTGCGCACAGATTCGCGACAACGAAAAGTTTGGTTGTATCAAGGAATTGAGGTACATCCAAATTTTTAAACGAAACCAATCTGTAAGAAGTTGAGGGAGAATAGAGAGCGTTAGACTTAAATGGCAACCGCAATCGAGTCAGAACAGAAAAGGAAATGCAACGAACCCGGTTGGCAACCTCCATGGCGTCAGTGTCGGCAGAGAGGCGGACGAAAGCCTTCTTCTTGCCGTCGGGGCGGACAAGAGTGCGGATCTTCTTGACCTCAACCTGGAACGAGTCCTTGACGGCCTGCTTGATCTGGTACTTGTTGGCGAGCACGTCGGTGATGAAGACGAGGGTGTTTTGGTCCTCAATCAGCTTCATGGCGGTCTCGGTGGTCAAGGGGTACTTGAGCACGTTGAGCGAGTTGAGACGCGGGGCAGCGGGGGCCGACTTGCGCGAGTACTTGGGCTTGCGGGCAAGCTGCAAGGTCTTGGGGCGACGGAAGGTCGACGAGGTGCGGATCTTGCGGGCCTTGGTGGCCTGCACACCCTTGAGGGCAGCCTTGCGGGCGGCAAGAGCCTTGGATTTGGCGGGGGCTAGAGATTTCAGGAACAAGCGAGGGTTCCGCGAGTTAGGTCAGGGCCAGAGTGGACGAAATGCATGGATTCGGGCACTGCAATTCAGCAGCATTCAGCGGCGGTTCGCTAAAGCCAGAGGTCCGAGATGGGCGGGCGGTGATTTTGAGGGATGATGAGATAGTCTGGGCTGCTGGCGCTGCGCTGCCGGCGCTGGTCATGCTGCCGAATTTGTGCATGGTGCCTGTATACATTGTGAAATTGGTACTCACTTGCGGTCTTCGACATGTTGAAATCGACGTCCGTCGTGGAGAAGGGTGCAGACTGTTCACAGCTTGTGGATGCAGCGGGTTGGCAAGTGGCGCAATGAGAAAAAAGGATCGGCGTTGGCACTTCGATTCACGCGCCGATCTGGTTGACGATGAACAAAGGGCGGTTTGCTTCCGCCACGTTCTGATGATGGGATCATTTGTTCTCAGCAGGGGTGTTCTCACTTCTCAGTCATGCCATCATGTAAATACATAGTAAGGTCGGTCACAGACTCGCAGTGCATGATCTCAAGTATATCACCCCTGGTGTCTGTTTAGGGTGGTGGAGCGAGTTACACATTTGCGCCTGCAGCGGCTCAGTCAACGTGACCAGTCGTTCAATGCGCGCTGAGAGTGCCAATGGACGGAACAAGTAACATTATAGTGAAGGTAAACACAACAGTGGTGGGGAGAAACATAATCACAAAGCAAGCGAATAGTAAAAGAAACGAGGGGTAGCCTTACACTAGGAAACGAGGTAATTAGGGATACTGACTGATTTATGGGTTTAGAGGAGCGATAAACGACTCGGGCACCGGACAAGAGGCAAAAGTGCCCACAACTTATGCATGAGAGTATCGTGTCGCATGCATTTGCAAGCCCAGCGGTTCGGGCGTGAACTTGACAGGCGACAAGCGCATCTTGATCCAATGGCGCAGCCCAGCGTACAGGAAGGTGACGATACCGAAACCAATGGGGATGAGCAAAAAGAGCGGGTTCAGGCGGTTCGACAGGCCGAATGCGGTGCACAAGCCGGGAATGTACACAATACCAAACGCAAACAGCAAACCGGCCGTCAGCGTCTTGTATGTTTGCACATTCTTGAAGATGTAGCGGCGGAAGGGCGACGTGAACGACGTCTTGCACGCAAACAAGTTGAAGAGCTGGCAAAGCACAATCGACAAGTACCAGGCACCTTGAGCTTGCGCGAGCGCCTCTTCTTGGTCCTTCTTGGAAATGATTCGGCCGCCGCCGACGGGGCATGGCTGATGACCCCATTGGACTTGCTTGTCAGAGGCAAAACTGGCGCACAGGTACAGGTCGGTTGGGGTCAAGTTCAAGTACTGCTTGAGTTCCTCCGAGTAGTAGTAATAGAACACGACAAAGAAGGTGACTTGCGCGCCAATGTACTGAATGACGCCCGACTCGAGGTACATCCAGGAGAGCGAGTCACCGTCAACCATGCGCTCGCCGTGGTCGCGAGAGAAGAACCAGCGGCTCCAATACTCGCCCGACGTGTACCGGCGCAGCCGCTCGCGGAACGTGAGCTCGCGCTCGTCGTCGTCGTCCTCGTCGTCGCCCGTGGCCAACTTGAACTGGTTGTCAAATGCCCGGCGCGCGCGCAAGTAGTCGACGGAATCGGCATTGACGGGACGACGCGGTTGCAGCTTCATGAGCCCCTCCGACTCGGGCAACTCCCACGCAAACGACAAGGCGGCAAACAACTCGTAGCCCAAATCAATGGCGAGAATGGGCAACACTCCGATACCCACGGGCAACGGGACAATCACAAACAAGAGCTGGGGCATGACTTCGGGAATACTGTGCACGAGCACATAGCGTAGCGACTTTTTCAGGTTGGAGAAGATCAACCGACCTTCGCGAATACCGTTGATGATAGAGGCAAAGTTGTCGTCCATGAGAATCATGGCGGCGGCTTCCTTGGACACGTCGGATCCGGAAATGTTCATGGCAATCCCCAAATCGGCCTTTTTGAGCGCGGGTGAGTCATTGACACCGTCGCCAGTCACACCAACAATGTGGCCCATGGACTGGGCACGCTTGACGATTTGCAACTTGTGTTTGGGCGACGTGCGTGCAAAGATGATTTCCTCCTTGGAAAAGATGAGATCCCAGTCCTCCTCGGTCAACGAGTCGATCTTTTCGCCGTGAATCACAATGGCCTTGACGTCTTCCTCGGGCACCTGGTCCACCTCGACACCCAACCGTTTTGCCATCTTTTCCTTGGTGTCGGAAATCATGAGGTTGATCTTGCGCCCAATCGCTTCTGCCGTCAACGGATGATCTCCAGTCACCATGGTGACCTTGATACCAGCGCGGCGGCAATGACCAACAGCCTCGCGCACGCCGTGCTTGGGCGGATCCTCGAGAGACGACAAACCAACAAACGTCAGACCAGACATGGGGAAGTTCTTTTCCTCCTTGACAAACTCGTGCGATTCGGGGTACTCGGAACCAGGCAACTCAAACTTGGCAAAGGCAAGCACACGATGACCCTTGGACGCCATGTGTTCGTAGGCAGTGTTGAAGTCGACCTTGTGCTCCTCGGTCAAGGGCACAACGGCGCCCTTGTCGTCCAAGATGGTCGAGCAAATCCGCAGCACGCGTTCGGGGGCACCCTTGATGAAGGTCGTATACACGCCGTTGGCATGCGGCATCTTGTGAATGGTCATGTGCCACTTGGTGTCCGAGTTGAAGGGCAACTCGAGGACCTTTGGGAACTTGCCGGCGAGCGAATCAAAGTCGCGAATCTTTTGCGTGGCCAGACGGAACAGGCCCGTTTCGGTCGCATCTCCGATAATCTCGCGCTGGTCCATGGGGACATCCGACTTGTCAAACCGTGCACGCGAGCACAGCGCCGAAATGTTGAGAATGTCCTGGACACCGGTAACGGACGAATCAAACGCCACCTCGCCGTCTTGCAACGTGCGCGAGTCGGCCAGCAGGGCATACGTCTTGAAGTGGGTCCAGATGTTGGACACGGTCATTTGGTTGCGCGTCAATGTACCCGTCTTGTCCGTGGCGAGCAGCGTGATGGATCCAAGCGTTTCGACACCCGTCAAGTCCTTGACGAGCACCTGTTGTTGAGCCATACGCTTTGCAGCAATTGTCAAGAGCATGGTCACGGTTCCGGGCAAACCTTGCGGGACCCAAGCGACGAGCACACCAATGGCAAAGTTGAACGAGATGCCAATCTGGTTGGTCTTGACCTGCGCCACAATAAAGAAGATGATGGCCGTCAGGCCGGCGAGCGATCCGATAAACTTGACAAACGACTCGATTTCCTCGGTGAGGGGCGACTTGCGCTTCTTTTCTGACTGGGTCAAGTTTGCAATCTGGCCAATCACGGTATCGTCACCCGTGCGAATCACAATACCATACCCTTCACCAGAAACCACAAGCGTCGAGTTGAATGCCAAGTTGGTCGCCTCGAGCGCCGTGTCGTGCGTGTTTGTTGGAACCCGATCCTGTGGCTCCGACTCACCCGTCAATGACGAGTTGTCCACCTTCATGTCCTGCGTCTTGAACAAGCGCACATCTGCGGGCGTCTTGTCGCCCATGCGCACAAAGACAACGTCGCCCTTGACCAAATCCGACGCGGGAAGCACAACGAGTTTCCCTCCGCGAATTGCCGTTGCCTTGGCAGGGATCATGTTCATAAACGTGCGCAACGCCGCCTCCGACTTCGCGCCCATGTAAAACTCGATAAAGGCGTTGAGGAACGCAACACCCAACAGAATCGGGCCGGCGTAAATGTTTGAGGCATTGCCCTCGGGGTCGACAAAGTACAGGATGAGCGTGAGTCCACCTGCAACGAGCAGCAGCAAGTTGAACAGGGCAAGCAAGTGTTCCATAAACTTGATGAACGGGTGTGTGGTTTTCGCGGGCGACATTTGGTTGGGTCCGTCGGCCGCCAGTCGGCGTGCGGCTTCCTCGGGCGTCAGGCCTGGCGAGGACGCCGGCTGCGACGGGTCGGCGGCCGTTTTGTATCGGTCGCATATCTCGTCGAGGGTGAGCTTGTGCTCATCCTGTTTGTAGAGAATGGAACGTGAGCAAAGGGTGAGCGTCATGGAGAATGGATGGCAATGCTTCATTGGAAAATAGAAAGGGCAAACAAAGTACCAGAGCGACGCTCTTTTTCTCCTGCTTCTTACCCATAGTTGGACAAGTCTCGCGAGTAGCGGCTGTAAATGCAGTTGCTGTTGAATTGAGCGGATCGGGCTCTGGAGGCAGGATCAGACGCCGTGGGTAAGTGGCATTGACGTTGAGCGCGTAGATGGGAGGTGGAAGGAGGCGGTTGCATCAGGTCGGCAGCGTCAACAGCGGAATTGCATCGGTACAATACATGAGCGGCAAATCGAAGCGGAAAATGCGCAGGGTGACTGGCTCAGAGGATGTCTTGGCGTCCCCGATGACTATGCGCCCACGATTGCACCACCGCTTGCGTGGTGTCGTGGTGAGTCCAGCAACGGAACCGTTTCAAGGCACAGTCGGATCGAAGTGCGAGCAAGATGCAAAGTTCCGAACGCGTGGACAAGCCAAAAGAATGGATGATGGATGGACCCAATGTAAAGTTGATCGAGGCCGAGCACGGAGACCGCTCCGACCGCGGCAATGATGATGAGGGAAGAGAGGCAATGTGTGTACGTACACAATCAAGGATCGGACGGAACAGGCAACCCCGAAGCACGGGAGAGCACAGGCGATCGGGTAAGGAGGTTGCCGAAATGGGCCGTTGAGCTTGCCGAGTCAAGTACAATGGAGGCAAAAAGCGAGTTGCAAAGGTTGAAAATGGTTCTGGCTGCAGGCTGCAGGTTCAAGGACAACGGCGGCGGTTAGTGTCCCAGACAGAGCGAGAGGCGGGAGACGGGAAACAAGGAGGGGCAGGCTCTAGCTTTTGAAGAGCTCCGCCGTTTTCGTATGTGTGAGATCGGGGAGAGGCGGCGAGCGGGCAAGAGCGAGCCAGCGGCCACAGAATGCCTGATCGGAGATGGTTTCTGTGGGTGGATTCGAGCTGTGGCCGGTTTCATTGCGGAATTGACGACGTACTTGCGATCGTTGGATGCAGTTGCAACTGTTATCACCCATCCACGAAAGAGCGGGAGGGGCGCTCTGGGATGATTTGTAGGTAAATACATACTTAGCTGTCTGCTGCTCTCGCTCATCCAGACCTCGACCTCAGCTCAATCGCCTGCAACCTTTTTTTTCACCATCTGAACCAGGCACCGCTTTCATCTTCCACAAATAGTCTCCCACGCCAATTGGTGCCATGTGGGACCACCCAGCCAATCACCGTGCTTCGATCTGGGGTGCCACCCCAGGCCATTGTTCCATTGTCTTTCCGAAAAAGACTTGGCGTTTTCCAAAGAGCCTTCCATAAGCTTCCTTGAGAACGGAACCAAACCTCCGTCCATTGAATTTCCAATTCAATTAGTGTGAAAGTGTAAGAACACAAGCAAATAACATTGGGTGACAGCAACCAGTCAATGCCCAACTTGGATATGTATACATAAAGGGATCACTCTTCATTGTCCCTCATTTCCGCCTCCATCCAATAGTCCACATCCCACACAATCCATTGGATATCCCTATCCTCTTCTGTCACGCCAATGGGCACGCTGGCAAACCGCACCACCACCTCGCGATCGACAAATTCTTCGTGTACAATGACGCCTGCGGCCGCTGGATCGCCGTTCACCGTCGCGTCCTTTTCCGTGTTGGCCAGTGTCCCGCCGTCTTTTTGCGCGGCCACGGAGTCGCGAATGGTGATGGATCCGTTGATGGTGACGGCAATGTCCATGTGAATTTGGACGGCAACGTCTTGTGGCGTGGCGGGCATGACGAGGTGTTCCGTATTGAAAATGGTTGTGGCCGACGTCGAGTCGGAAGGGTGCGATCCGGTGCCAAAGCGGGGCTTTTTGCGTGCAATCATGGAGAGGGGCCCAATCGAGACGGCCTTTGTAGAGGAGGATGGGTGGGCAAGCAGGACATTCTTGTCGCCAGCCTATGCACAACGCATTTCAATTGGACTGGTGAGTCGGATCAGGGATACGAGGAAAGAATCAAGGGTAAACATGAATGTACCAATGCAAAGCGAGCGCGAAGGTAAGCGTCCTCGTGCACCTTGTCAATGACCAACTTGACGGCAAGATTACGATCGATGTTGGCCAAAGTCTCGTACTGCTCTTGAACTCGATCGTAAAACGCCCGCGAAAACAAGGAGCGCATGCTGCTCAAGGACCGTGCCGATTGAGCGTCAGCAGCATCAAATGACAAGGCTGCCTCCAACGCAGGCTTGACGGCCTCCCTGGCGCCCTCAACAAACTCGTCCTCGCTCGAGTAGATGCCCTCGCCGCCGGGCAAGAAGAGCGCATGGGTCCACTTGTACGCGAGATAATCGCACGCGAGGCGGGCAATGGGGAAGGCGAGGTTGCGCGGAAAGGGCAGGTCGCGCGCTCGGACTTGGTTGACGGGAATGAGAGCGTCGCGGGTGGCGAGACGTGGCGGATCTTGGTTGAAGAGCCAGGGAAGATGGACGCCCTTTGTGCGCAAGGAGCGCAACGAGTGCGAGTGCGAATGCGAGTGCGAGGAAGAAGGAATTGAGGTTGGGGTTGGGGATGGGGTGGGCCCAGAGTCGGTTGCGTCAGGGCGCGGGTCGGGTGTGACGGATTGGGACGGGGAGGAGCAAGAGAAGGAGAGGCGTTGAGTGGAAGGAGTGAAGAGCCTGAGAGCAGCGCGAACTTGAAGTGCAAGTGGACGGGTGGCCAGGAACTTGCCGTTTGGCGACGAGATGGGCATCATAACGGTCAAGGACAAGGTCAAGGTCAAGGTCAAGGTCAAGGTCAAGGAGATGGAGAGCAGCAAAATTCATCGAGTCATGGGCAATGGGCATGATGGAATGGGATCCATTTTCCATATGTGTATCTTACTGTATGAGGCAGGACTACAACCTCAACCTCAACGTCATCGTCATCGTGGAATGGATGAGATCAGATCACGATCGAGACGGAGATGGAGATCACCGGGACGACGCAACCATTACAACCACCTACTACCCTTAAGCACATGGCAAGACTGTACAAACACAATTGATTGATTCGATTCTCTAGGCAATTCCCAGTACTCGTGTCTATGCAATCATCTTTCATATTTACAATTGCAATGTCATCGCCTCTTCCGCCGCCGCCGCCGCCGCCGCCGCCGCCACGTCCTTCTCGCTCGCGCTCCACGTCTCCTGCGTCCGCTGCCTCATCGTCGCGCCATTCTCGCCACTCTCACCACTCTCACCACTCTCATCACACCTTCTCAACCTTGGCCTCAACTTCGGCAACTGCTACCGCCAATGGCAATCCAAACCCAAACCCAAACAGAAATAGCAACAGCCACTCCCTGCTGCTCGGCCCGGGTGACGTCTCCTTCTCGTCCGCAGCCTCAACCTCAACCTCAACCGCAAACGCAAACGCAAACGCAACTTCAAACGAACCCATTGCCCAACAACTCGGCCGCGCAAAGGCACACTCGCTCGTTCTGAAAAAGGCCCTTCTCCAGGAGCGCCAGCGCGTCGCCGACCTCAACCAACAGCTCCAAGCCAAAGATGCCGTCATTCGCGCTCATGCGCAAAAGCTTGACTCGATGGCCTTCCACAACTCGACTCTGTCCCGCCGCATCGAGCAGTTGCAGTCGGATATTCGCTCTGGGGGTGGTTCTTCTCCATTACCCATCTCTGGAGCCACTTCTGCACGAGCAAGATCTCCCGCCTTGGGCCTCATTTCGGGCCTCTTTCGACCGGGCTCGTCCGCCTCCTCACGGGGTTCCACGGCCACGGCCACCTCATCAGCAGCACAACGGGAGCTCCCCACGGGCTCGGCCTCTTCTCTCGCCCAAGAACTCGCAGCTACCCGCCAACTTCTCGAAACCACCGCCCAGGAACTCGAGCGCCGTATTGCCGAAAACGAACACTTGCAATCCGAACTCGCTGATGCAAAAGCATTCACCTTGTCGGCACAGTCGGATGCTCTTGCGCAGCGGGACCTGGCCATGCAAGACCTCCAACGCGCAAAGGCGCAATTGGACCTGTTGCAGGTCCAAGTGCAAGAGCGCGATCGGTTGGAAGTCGAGCTGGCTCGTGGCGTTGAGATGGTGGCTAGGTTGCAGGCCGAGGTGCAGCAGCGCGAGCAAGGGTTGCAGGCTGCCAAGGAGGACAAGGCGCTCATGGACGAAAGTCTCGGCGCCACCTTGTCGGCGTTCATGGTTGGTGCTCGATTCTTTGCTCTCGTCACTTCTCTTGCATGCTCGCTAACACGTGTTTTTTTTTTGTTTCTCCTTTCGCAGGCATCAACCTATTTCACGTCCACCATTTCTGCCTCAACGCTCGCCGATATTCATGCAGCCATCATCCGTACCGCCCATCGTTCTTTCACAACTTACGCACGCATCATTCGTCAGTTGATCCCGCTCGTCAAAGAGAAGAAACGGCCCGTGCTCTTGCTCCTCAATCAGGTCCTCGCTACATGTCCACCATGTCTTGCGTCCGACAAGGTCGCCATTTTGCCGCACCGCGAGTTTCTCGTTTCATTCTTTGACGCATATCACAACTTGTACGACATATCATCCGGTGCTTTTCCCAGTTGATGAACCTCATACCTATCTCCTTGCCGCAGGCTTCAAGAAGACGGAACAGATACCTCGGCAATTGCCCACGTCAAGCACCAAATCATCTCGCTCGCGACATCCGATTCATCTTCAACATCAGGCTGGGATCCAGAGCCAACACGGGCATTCTTGCGGCATTCATCTGCGCACGTTCAAGTGCTCGCATCCACCCATCGGCCCATCCGCGGCGTGTGTTCCGAGCTGGTGGCCAAATTGGCCGAGGTTGGAAAATGGATTGGTTCGTCCACTCTTGTTGTAAACAGGCGGTTTTGCTTCTGACGCGACCTTGTGCCAGATCTGTACGAGAAACTCGCACCGCACAAGTCCACCCTTGATACCCTCGATTCGCCCATGGACCGGCTGCAGCACGTGCTGGATCTCACTGCAGCCCTTGGCGAATGTACATACTTTCGCTCGCCAACTTGGAATCGCTCTGTTCCCCAACATATCCACTGACATCTTTCATGTTATTCATGATCCACCCAGTCCAAGTCCATTCTCTCGCACTCGCCGCACAACCCACACCTACAGCTCACGCCTTGACTCAAGTCCAGCCCTCTGATCTGATTCCAACCGCATCCACGGGCTCGCAATCCACCACCGCACCACTCACCGACGGCTCAACCCAAGTCGACCTCACCTCCGCCTCGCAATCCACGCAAACCCAATCGCGCTCCTCTCTGCTTTCCTCTGGCGGCAGCGTGCTGCGTCGACACTCGACCTTGCACCCGCGCGCGGCCACCGACGACAACAACAACAAGGACGACGACGACGAATCCGAAGGCGAGCAACTCGACACGGTAGCCGTGGACCCCGCATCCACGTATGCCAAAGAACTCGCCGCCTTTCACACACACTTTGATTCGCAGCTGCACGCTGCCCTCGCGGCTGCCGAATCCGCCTCCGCGCGTGCAAACCAATTGGATCTGACGCTGGCGCTGCGCACGGCCGAGTTGGAGGCCCAGTTGGACGCGGAGCGCCAACGAGTGCGTGAGGCAAGGGCAGAGGCGGAGCAGGCAAGGAGCGAGGTCGAGAGCTTGCGGGAACAGGTCAAGGAGGCGACGGATAAGGTCAAGGATGTGGAGGAGAGTTATGCGGCGCAATTGCAGGTGGTCATGGACGAGGTGTGTCGGTTGCAAGAGGAGGTGGTCAAGGCCAGGGAGGAGGAAAGGGACAAGTAAGTGGCTGTGAGTCGTGAGTCTAGCCGTGTGGATATAAAGCGTTGCATTGCATTTTGGCTCATTGAGCAACAGAGTACTACGTAGGCTCGACCAAAGAGTTGCCCTCGCCAGTCAACTTGGCATTGGAGTGGCACGTCGTTCTCAGCTGAAAGATGTGACGCTGACCAGTTTGATCAGCCATTTAATATTCAAAAGGAGCTGGTGACCCGCCAACCAACGATCGCTCTTTCCTGGCCAATAAGTCGTCACTCTTGCACACGACCCGACCGACAGCGGGGCACCGCCCGGGCAACAACACTAAAGCTCCAAGCCGACCCGACACTGGTGCCACAATCCGATCTCGCCCCGCCGGCCCTCCCCGCCGGCATTGATCAAATCACCTCTGCTTCGCCAATGTCGTCCGCCACGTACGTCCGCATTCTCCAACACCCTTTGGTGTCAGGCCTGGCACTGACGGGGCGCCCGCTGATCAAGGTCATCCATCCGTCCCCTTCTGTCTTCTGTCGTCTCGGATTGACCACATCGGCGTCGAAATCTGCTCCCGACACTGATTCTCCTCCCTGCCCGGCAACAAGACGGCATGTTTTTACTTTTCTCGCCACGCCCGCCACGTTGCACGCGCCAAGCCCGCCGCCGATTTAGCCACAATCCACTTCGTCCGCACGTCCTGAACCAGCGTCGCCTGTGTCTCCGTCGGCGGTTTGGTTTTTGATGAGCCCCACATCCCCGCTTCCCAAACTTCGCGCTGGCCCGCCGCCCACAACACCAACACGCCCATCCGCGCCTGCGCCTGCACGTGCCAAACCCTCACCCGTACGTGTACATGATGCATGCGTACATACATACGGGAGACGGTGAGGGAGAGGGGGGAGACAAATCATGTGCCCAGCCACGGGCGGTGATCAATGCTCGCTCATCGCTCATCGACATGGCATGACATGATATGCGACAAGTTCACCTTGGAGTACCCACAGCTCCTACTCACTCTGACTCTGGCTCCGGCTCGCCGCCTTCCCATTGCCCAATATGATGGCCACCTCCACCCCCATGCAAACCCACCCCGCTCCCACATTCGAGGACTTTGCGCGCGCCAACGCCGGCAGAATCCTGCAGTCCTTGAATTCCTCAACTTTTTCTCCTGCCGCCGATGTTGGCGGGTGGATCCGCGTGTCGTCAGCAGGCGACTTCTTTCACGACGCGGCCGTCTTTGTCGCCACTCAAGCCCTCGACCCTTCCAACCAGGTCGAGGTCCCCATGGAGCACGTCGCGTCGGCAAAGGGCATGATACTGCACTTGGTGACGGTGAGAGCGGTTGCGCGAGTTTTTGGTATTGGAAATGGATCACAGGAGATGGCAGAACGGTCGTTGGTGAGTAAAGAAGATGAGGGAAAAGGTGGATAAATGTGGGAATAAGTACGAACCGGTGCCCGCGTTTTTATCGAATCGATGGTCTCGCTCCGGCCATCTGGTCTCCCAAGCGGCGCCCGGGTCGCCCACGTTTCCTTGGACACCGCCACGGCGCTCCAGCTTTTCCTCGATTGTGGCGCGGCGACCGCCAAGACCAAAGATCCGCACGCCACCCACTTTACCCTGTACAATCCGCTCTCCGCCGACCCGACCATTGCCCACGCCGCCCAACGCGACGTGCACTGTCTTGCCGCCGCCGCCGAGCAATCCCACGACAGCCAAGGGCTGCACCTGGTGCGTCCGGTCGCTCCCACTAATGAGGACCGGTACGCCGCAGTCTCCGTCGGCACGCCTGGCCAGCTGCTCGACAGGCTCTCGGGCCCTGGCGTGGACGAGGTGGCCAAGCTCGCTGCCCTCATGCTGACGGCCGTCAAGACGAGCATGCGCGGCTCGTGGATCCGAGCTGGCGTCGCCGTGTTTCCGCCCTTGGCCTGGGCCGTTTGCCCAGCGGACCCCGACAAGGTCTCGGTGTCGTTTTCGTTGTCACGGGCCGCGTTTGAGATTGTCCCGGGCCTGGCATCGACTGCCCACCAAGCTCCCACGACTCTGCCTCCCGCTGCCGAGGCCTCGGCCTTCGCCACAACCGCTCTCTCTCTCGCTCTCGCACCGGTACCGGCACCCAACCACCCCAAACACATGGACTTCGAGTCCGAGCACCCGTGAGCCGATCGCGACCATTACCGGTGATGGCGCGCTTGCGTGTTTGGCGTCGGTTGCGTGCTTGGTACGCCAAAATGTCTCACTCGTATTACCGACGCTCTGCATGTTGATTGTGATTTTGACTGATCCCTGACTTTTCCACACCCGTGTCCCGGTTTGGCAGCAACTTTGACGCCGCTCGCAAGATCCTCAATCTCCTTTTGCACATTCATTTTTTTTTTTCTTTTGTCGTCTGTTTGGCTTTAGCGCTGTCATTGTGCTGTTGTCGTCGTCCTTCTCTTTTGACATTATTCCCATGAATCCCTGTTTCCCATTGGCCGCTTGTTCTTTTCTTTCAGCCGCCTCCGGTGCCACGGAATCCACCAGCGAACCAACCGCCGTCCAACAGCGATGCACACATTCTGCTTCTTGTATGTAGTGTCAACTTGCATGATTGCCGGTCTGCGTGTCTGCGATTCGTGTCGCCACTCATTTACCTCCGCCGCCTCTGGTGAAACTGGATCCGCTGCGGGCATTTCACAATGATTAGCGAGGCAGCAAGGACGGCTCAGGCTTCGTTTATTTATATCGCACACGCACAATCCAGGCTGACTCGAGCATTGCCCCAAGCTCCAGCTATTACACGACCACCTCATCTACGTTGTTGATTCCCAACTTGGATCGCACAATGTTGTCCTGCTTCTGCACGGCGACTTGTTGCTGCTGAACCTCGGGCCGCCATTGGACGCCGCGTGCTGGCTGCACCCACCTCGACACGATTTCGAGGAGCCGTGGACGATGCTCACGGCCACACTCCAGACTGGATCGGCCTGGTACAACAACGAGCGTAGATTTTTGTGTTCCTGAGGCGATCCCGGCCCACATGGCCTGCTTCAGTAGGTAGGGCGGCAACGACTGCAACACCAGCGGCACCACCGACGGCGAAAGAGTGAGAGTGTGTGTGGGATTCATGACGTTGCGGCAAGTTTGATCTTGATTTTTGTCGGCAGCACTCCACGAACGCCGTGGCGAAAGTTCTTGCTGCATCCACCATCGCCTTTCCACCAGCCAAAACAAATCTATCGACTTGACAGCGGCCCAAACCCACCTCGACACGCATCCGAAGGGACTTGCCCGTCAAACCGTCCACGACAAACAATCACGGCCGCCCGAATGCGAGCCCGTTGTTGACTGCCACGTCGGGCATTACCAACTCGTTTTCGAGCTGGGCGGAGAACGTGCTCAAGATGTTGTCTGCGCTTGAGCTCGAGCAGGCGGCAGCGATTGGGATCTTTTGGATTGCGACCGCGAGTTCTTGTTCCTCCGAAACAAAAGCGACGGCCTGCGTATCTGTGAGAGCGGGCAGCATGGCCAACATGGTTCGAACAACATCGTTTACCCAGGATGGTGACGCAACGTACAGGATGCTCGTTGATATTGGTGCTCAAGTTCAGGATCCGGCCGGAAGTCTGCCGACGGATGTCGAAAGGCTTCAGCTGGGTTGAGTGTGGCAGACTGGTGGGAAGGCTGTCGGTCAAGCCAGAGCACACACATGCGGGTGACGTCAGGTGGTCGGGGCCAACGGCGGGTCGTTGCGACAAGCCATTGCCAGGGGTTTCATTGGCGGAAGATAGCATGGGAACATGGACGTTGGCGAACAGTCATTCACGGAGAGCCCGAGATCTCGCAACAGCCCGCAATGAGATCTGAGACGCGTAGCATCAAATGAGCAATGACCCAAATTCCCTTGGCCTGTGGGCCGTGGTTGAATGATGGAGGATAATGTAAACACACGATTGACAGAAAAGCTGGAGGCGGCCGCAGCCAACCAACCAGCAAGCCACAAAACGAACGGCAACCACACGCCAGCACACACAACACACCGAGTCCAACTTCACCCACGGCGTCCGCCTCGAGCACCACCATGGCGGTTGTTGCCACCGCGACCACCGCGCGCACCACCACGACCACCTCGACTACCACCGCGCCGACCAAAACCGCCGCGACCGCTTGCCCCGCGCTTGACCACCGCGCCGTGGCCGTGGGCACGCGCCGTGCGTGCGAGTCCTTGGGCTTGCGCTTGCGCTTGAGCGGCCTGCACGCCGGCATACGCCGCACGCGCAAGGTCAAGGCTGGCCTGTGCCAGTTCCGGAATGGCGGGCTCTTCGTTGGATTGGCTGGGGCGGGCTAATGCATTGCAAACAGGCAAAGGGAAAGGTTAGGGCCAAATGCAGAAAAGGCAATCGCGCATTTCAGCGCATCCACGGATAAAAACAGTCAAGAGATGATTCAGCCAAGGTCAACTTACCAGTGGGCATGGCGGGCGGGTCGTCGGGCTGGGCGGCAATCAACTCCTCGAGCGTCGGTACACGCACCCCGACCTTGGCCGGGTTGGGCGCGTGCGAGAAACGCGGGGGGTCGGGCTTGGGTGTCTTGCGGCAGGGAGCAGAGCGGCAGGCAAAGGGCTCGCCACCAGGACCAGTCACCTGTAAACAGTGAAAACAACAGAGGACAACACGCGTCAGATGTGCATCGAAAACGCGTGGGAAGAGCGCACAGCTGTGTCAAAGTTGGCGGCAAGCCGGGCCAAAGCGTATGCATACCTCTCGAGCCCGGTACCCTTTCGGGCCATGCTCGAGGCGAAACTCGACCTGCTGGTGCTTGTATACCTTGACATGCGTGTCCGTACCCGCGGTCACGGCGTCCGAGAAATGAAAGAAGACTGTGCATCAGGGAGGATCGAGGTCAGCGTGATGGCAAGACGCACAAGTCTCAATTGTTACTCGAGTTGGGGACGCATGTACGCCTTTCGCTGCCTGCAGGCGAGAGGGAGAAGTTTGGCAGGATTTCGCCAAACCCGCGCTTCAAATTGTAGCAAGCAACGACGCCAATGCAGCGGTGGGTGGGGTTGGAGAGCGCTTGGGCAAGGGTGTCGTTGAAGAGCATGGCGAGCGATTGCGTGAGGTTTCTTTGTACAGGAACGGGCCCATTCAATCCAAATTGAGTAAGGGCATTCATCACTAACGCATGCACGATCGAGCTGAGACTTGGACCACACCTTGTTTCTCGTGGGTGCCATTCCGACAGCGCATACATTCTTGATGCCTGGCTGATCAAAGTCTTGCCGCCACATGACGTATTTGCCTCACATGGCAATGTCATGATCCTCCAATCTGACAATAGACATGCGCCGTCGCTGATGTCGTGGTTGAAACGGCCAGCCACCGCCAGTGCCCTTGAGAGGTTGGTGCGGCCGATGGCAAAGTTGGAACGGAGAAGGGCGTCTGTGGCCGTCACGGTGTCGATGTCTTGACTGGGCGATTATCAGGGGAGAGACAAATGGACAGAAACATAAGCAAGACTCAACATGTATACATGCCTCAAATGGCCTCGACACAACTATCCACCAGTGGGGTAAGCAACAATGAGAAACGACAACGGAAACCAAGGAGCTCAAGAAGAAAGAGAGGGGAGTCAACAAACAATGCAACGATACGAGCTCCATCACGTTTTGACCTGCCGTCACTGAGAGACAACGCTCGAAAAGAAATCAATCAAACTTTTGCGGGTACTTTGCGTACAATGCCTCCAACTCCTTGACATCCTCCTCACTGCCCAAAAAGATGGGCGACCGCGCATGAATCGACTCGGGAACCAAATCCAACATTGGACTGGATCCCGTGGTGGCCCGACCGCCGGCATTCTCAATCAAGTACGCCATCGGGAAGCACTCGTACAGGACGCGCAACTTGCCCTTGCGCGACTTGCTGTCGGCCGGGTACGCGAAAATGCCGCCATACAGCAAGGTGCGATGCACATCGGCAACCATGGACCCGACGTACCGCGCAGAGTAAGGCGCGGGCTTGCCGTCCTTTGTGCGTGTCTTGAGCGACGTGAAGTACTCGGTGCATGCCTTGTCCCAGTACACCGAGTTGCCCTCGTTGACAGAGTAGATTTTGCCACGCTTCGGGATGCGGATGTTGTTGTGGGTCAGGATAAACTCGCCGATGGTCGTGTCGAGCGTGTATCCGTTGACGCGGCCTGCGCCCGTCGAAAGGACCAGATTGGTCGATGAGCCGTAGGTGCAGTAGCCCGCGCATACCATTTCGCGGCCGGGGCGCAGCACGTCGGCGGCGGTGGCGTCGCCCTTCTTGTTCTGCTTTTGCAAAGGACACGTCAGCCGTTTGTCAGCGTCCCGGATCCACATGCCAGTACGGAATGAAAAAAGAAAGAAATAAATAAACGGACAATGCGGTAAATGCCGAAAATGGTGCCAATCGACACGCCTGCCTCAATGTTGGACGACCCATCGAGCGGATCAAACACAACAGCGTACGAGTGAGCGTTGCCATCACGGTCCTTTTCGCCAACAACAATAATCTCCTCGTCCTCCTCGCTGACCATGACGCCGACCTTGCCCGAGGACCGCAGCGAGTTGATGAAGATTTCGTTGGCCAGCACGTCGAGCTTCTTTTGTTCTTCGCCCTGCACGTTGGTGTCGCCGGCGAGGCCCGTGCTGTAGCAAAGCAACAAAGCACCGTGAGCGGCAGGCAAGAGACCGGAGCAACAGAGCAGCAGAGCAGCGTACGTACAGGTTGACGATACCGGCCTTGCGCACACAGGTCGCGACAAACTTGCACCCGAGCTGGATCGATACGAGAAGCAAAGTCAGGTCGCCTGTGGCATCCTTGTGGGCGCGCTGCTCTGCGAGCACGTGGCGCGACAGCGTGACGAGGTCGGTGCGGGTGTGGTCAGACATGGTGTTGAGGTATTATTGGGGCGAGCAAGTATCCGTCGCAAAAGTATACTATTGGTATTAGTATTGGTGCAAATGTGCCAGAGAGAGGGAGGCGGGGACGTGTTGGATCTTTATATTGTCGCTGCTGGTGATCGTGTCTCGCGGTATCCCCCGCGTGATGAGGTGGGCGGCCGCAAGGGCTGGCTGTACCAAGGCGAAGGCGGGCCCAATAGACTTTTCCCACACCGCCGCCCACCACTTGCTGCTGCTGATGAAGCACCACACCATTCCGGCGGCGGTTGGCGGCACACTGTTTGCTGTCAGCACGCGTGGTTGTGGCCACTGCTTTGTGCAGATTTTCAAGCGTTCGCGTTCACTTTTGCAAGAATGATGCCCAACCGATCTCGAGCATCGTCATGCAGAGTACGCGTCCATGGTGCAATATGTTCCGAGCGGTCCCGATGCCCCCTTGTGCCGTAGCGGGGCAAATCGGGGCCGCAGTATGTGCAAGGATCGGCAGTGAATCGGCGGCATGCATCGTCCCCGATCAGACGCGTGGCGCCAGCTGACATTGGACACTGCTTGAGCTTGACTGCTGGCTGCCGTGCCGAAGTTGCCGAGCCGAAACGCATGTAAAGAAGTGCCACAGGTAAATATGAATATTGATGAATGAAATCACTGTATGAATGCATGAGCAGCAACAGCAACTCCTGTATCCAATCGCGCACCATGTCCACTCGCGCCTCGGCACTCGCCCTCCCACCTGGACGACCACCACGACGAGCAACCCGCAGCGCCTGGCTCGTTGCCCTGGTTCTGGGCACGTCCACCACCGCCGCGCTCGCCTGGTTCATCCAGACTCACATGCTCCCACGCATTCGCGCCTACTTTGCGGCCGTGGCCGATCTCCGGGTCACTCAAGCACAAGCTCACGCTGCGCTCGCCCGTCTGGCGGCCACCCAGCAAAAGTATCTCTTGCAAGCGGCCGGATTATCGGCAAAGCAGCTGGCAACTGCACGTGCGCTTGAATCCAAGGCAAATGCACTTGTCCATTCGCCGCCCGATGAAACAACACCGACACAAGTGACTGCAAACTACCCGACCCCGCCGCCACCAACACCAAGGCCGGACCCGGCAGCGTTTTTGGCCGGGTATACGGCCGACTGGCTGGCGCAAGTGCTCGTCAACTCCTCCTCCGCGTCAAAGTCGCCGCTAGCCAGCTCGTCGTTTGGCAGTGCGGTGGCGCGGTGGAATCCAGCAGGGCATCCTATGGCCAACATTCTCGGGTTTGATTTGGCGGCAGGGTCAAGGGAGGCGGTAGAGAAATGTCGCAGTGAAGTGCGGCTTGTCAGGAGTGCGGCGCTGAGTCCGCGGCGCGTTTCGTCCATGGGAGGCATTCGCCAGGTTGTCGGTGTGGGCGTTGTTGGCGGGGCGGGGGTTGCAGGGTGGAGGAATGAGGTAGGTGGCAAGCATGTTGGCGTGGGCAGACCAAGTGTGCTCGGTGTGTTTGGGTCATCCAAGGTTGGAGGGTCGGATGTGGATGCAAGAGATGAGGAAGGTAGAAAGGTCAAGGTGGTTGAGGGGACGGCACCGAGCGATGGGTCCATTTCGTTGGATGAGTAGTAAATGATACAAATGTTTGTTTTGTGTGGGTTTATTGTGAAGAAACTACTGGTGACATCCAACATGACAGCAAGCAAAGACTTACTTCTTGCCCGACTTCTTGATACCGCCCGAGGTCAAGGGACCCTTGCCGGCGGCCTTGGCAGCGAGCTCCTTGATCTTCTTTGCCTCCTCCATCTGCTTCTTCTTGAAGTCCAGGTCCTCGTCCAGCATATCGTCCTGCTTCTTCTTGGGTGCCTTGAGCGGCTTGAGCTTACCTCCTGTTTGCAGCGAGAGCAGCAGTGATGGAGAGTGAGTGGGCTGGTTGGCGGGTCGGCGAATGCTAGACAGTGCGACAGAATACCTTGACGGCTGGACATGTTGCGCAGAGTGAATGTGGGCGAGTTGAAGGTGTGGATTCGATCCCGATACCAGTACTTATCGACTGCTCTGTTTACGCAGTCGGATTGTCCCAAATGAAGAGGAGTTGCGAGCGATCGACGGCCATCACGCGAACGCTCCTTATGGCCTCGTCGGTTGTCCAGTTTTTGCTTTTGTCCTCTCTTCTGCCCCTTCAACTTGACTGGTTTCTTCTGAAGCTTGGGAAGGACAAGAATTGATGAGCGACACGCAGACAAGTCTATCCTCCGTTCCTCCTTTAATGGACCTTGCACAGACACCTAGTCCACTGGAACCAAGCGCTCATTGCCTAACTGCAATGCTTGTCCCTTGACGGTTGTTAATGATGAGCATGAGTGCTGCTTTCCTCGGACGGGTGTCGGCAGCGCAACCAGCGCCTGTGTGTGGACGATCTCGACACAAGCAGGATCCTTGGCAGGCGCCTCGACGCCTGCACATGTTGCAAGGCGCTGTTAGACGGATTCTCAGGCAAAGTGACCAAAACCCAAGGGTGGGTGGTCGTGCAGTTCTTGCCCACTGGCCAGTGCTGTACCGCCCAAGTCGCTCTTTGCTTTTGCTTTGCCCACCCTCTGTTGGTGGTTATACAAGACCTGAATCAAGCCAAACGTCCAAGGCCCGAAGTAAGCACTCAAGTGCCAAGTCCAAGGAGTTGCGGGTTTGTGTGTATGAGCTTGTGTCTTTGTGTATATCAATGGTTATATCTCGCTAAGTACATTGGCTGCTTGAATTTTTTAGAAGAAAAAATAAGTCGCTCATTGCTTGCCCATTGCCCGCATTGGCCGGCAAGCGAACCCATCAAACGGCGCCCACCCGACCACAAAGAAAACCACAATCGCGCCAATCCTGCAAGAAGTGCGCTTGCAGACGGCCTGGAACCAATACAGGGACAGGATTAGTGCACAAATGGAAGCGCGAGAGGAGAATTTGCCGGAAATTCCATACCGACTGCGGGGATCGTGGACGAGCATGGAAGCAATCAAGTCACGCACGGCGGATAAGATATCGAAAAGGTTGGCATCTCCATTCGTTGAGATAATCTACGTTGAGAATGCGACGAACGACCTCGGCCTTGGCATCCTCCTTCCGACACTTCAATTGCTGTTGCTCCTCCCTCCATCTGGCTTGTAGTGCACCAATATCAGGGTTCCCGCGGCAATCAGAGACACGACGGATGCCCCGTGCACTGGATCCTGCTCCGGAAACCCTGATCTGCTCTGCGCCTGTACAGCCTTCGGCCGTTGACACACCCTGGGCTACTTGCGAATTGGCCACACGCACTGCAACATCCTCCTCGGGATCCTGCACAGCAAGACCACTTGCGCCATTCGCCTGCATGCCCTCGCCATCAGTCTCTTGGGCCTTGAAACTGGTCTCCGGCGCATAATCATGGTCACACGCACCAGCAGACGTCGCCTGCTCCTGGTCCACAAAAGCCGCCTGAAGATGCGGCTTGACCATGCCGCCCACATCGCACTTTGCTTGATGACTTTCCACATTGGCCGGCAAGAGAATCCCATCAAACGGCCCCCACGCGACCAGGACGAAGAACACAATTGCGCCACGTGCCCACATGTCCCGGCGCGTTGCAAAGCAGGGAATGTGCAGGCTGGTGTCATGTGCCTCCGGGGCCATCCAGGGATACGATGACAACAGGCTCGTCATTTTCGGAGGAGGACGCGGGCGCAGCACGTTGGTTGGAGTTTGGCGCGTCGCGTACACGTGGGTAGCCGGAGTCGACACGGCAACAGTGTTGGGCACGTCTTGAGTCGAGGTTAGCAGCGTGGTGGCAGTGGCAGCCTCAGCGGCCGCAGCAGCGACCAAGTCCTTGGCGATCCCGAAATCGAGCACCTTGACAATCGGCATCCCGCACTTGCTTTTGGTGATCATGATGTTGTTGGGCTTCAAGTCCCAATGGACGATTCCAAAAGAAGCAATGTGCTGTTGGCAAAATGTCAAGCAACATGAGCATGGGAGCTTTCAGCAGCGCAAACAAGGGAAGCGATAATCAAAACATACTTTCACATCCTTGGCCAACTGCCAAGTAATCAACAATGTCTCTTCTTGCAGATCTTCGAAGGGCATCGCAAGTCCTTGGCGATCCTGAAA
Organism: Catenaria anguillulae PL171; assembly: GCA_002102555.1. Lineage (NCBI taxonomy): Eukaryota > Fungi > Blastocladiomycota > Blastocladiomycetes > Blastocladiales > Catenariaceae > Catenaria > Catenaria anguillulae. The sequence goes on along the minus strand of MCFL01000079.1, from coordinate 80,172 downwards.
TCGAGCACCCATTGGCAGCCCGCAATTGGCCTTGACAATCATGAAGTTGCCCGGCTTCAAGTTCCAATAGACGATCTCCTCTGTGACATGGCCAACGATGGGCTACGACGGAATCTCAAATGGTCCCTCATACGTTGGCGGCCCAGGTGACTTGGTCAAGTCGACCACAATCCTCTGCCTCTCGGGTGTTGTCCACTCGTCCAGGGCCGCGCGCGCGCTTCTTGCATGAAGCCACGAAACTCGTTGGCGCACGAGTCCAAGGGTGCTCGACGCCCGCTTCCTGCCCGCGCCAGCCAAGCCAGTTGCCGGCATGGCTGCAGCTGCCGATGTCAGCCAAATGAGATGGTGCTGGGGTTGCCGCGGCCGAGCGAGCCGATGCCGACGCTTTTCGGCGAAAAATGTTGCGCAAAACCTGTCAGAGGGATGTGCGACTGCAGCAATCATTGCAAAAACGAACAACATACGTGCTGCAAGCGGCAGAGCAGCTCATATTCGAGGGGAAAACTGCCATCGCCCGATACAAGGTGAACGTTGGTGGTGGCAAACCTGGCCCTAAGAAGGAGTTTCATACACATACACGGCGTGAGATGTGTCAGCAATACTCAATACAGAGTACATCGAGACATTCAGGCTCACAAAATGCGTACCTGCTCGACGTCCAAATGACATCAACCAACTCGTGCTCAAATTCGTGCTGGCGGTCAAAACATTCCACGGTTCTGGTGTGCTTGAGTTCTTCCGTGTCGCAGTGGAAAGCCCGCTGCGGCGGCGGCAGCGAGTACAAAGATGTTGGCGTGGGCTTCTTGGGCATGGTCCGTCCCTGATGGGTGGACGAATGCGGTGAGAGACAACACCGAGACCAACGTGGTTTCAAGGGAGCGGCGCCGTGCGATCGAGGTCGAGTCGGAGGTGTTCGAGGTTTGAGTAAATGTACAAGGCTGCTTTTGGCCCACGTTAGTTAACGGTACATACAATGACGAATAGAGTGAGCGGCGGCGCCGGGCCGCCATCAACAAATGGTGTCGGGCTCCATGGTGCACGCCGGGTCCACGCCGCCAAGCAGCCGTCCACGAAAATTGCGATGGGGATTCAACGGGCAATGGGCAGAAGAATTAGGGGAAGGCACAACGTACGGTGCCCTTGGCTTGAGCGAAACAGGGCGTTGGCAAAGTCGACCAAAGAAGCGATGACTAGAGACCATTGACAACGGACGGATGATCCAATGCCACAGCGCAGAGTGATGATGGATTCGTTTAGGTAATAAGTAGAGAATGTAGTTTTCCTCATGAATCACGGGGAGAAGGGCAGTTGCGGACTGCTAGAGAAGGATCTTTGTTGTGTGGTTGTGGCGTGCCATCGGCGCTGACGTCTCACTCAGTCAGATCGGAGTACCATTCCCAACACAACTCACAATCAATCCATCAGACATTTGTGTCCTGTACATATTATGTGAGGGGAGCGACGCCCACACCTGGGTCTCGCTCCTCAGCTATGTAGCTAGTGTATTTGTTCCTATCGATCTTGGTTTGTCCCCATTTCAGTGATGCGGGCACGGGCACGTCAATGTGGGTTGCAGCGACCAGCCTGCTGAGCTCCTTAGATTCCAGCCACCCGACCCGGACGGACACCATCATAGCTGGGAGAAAGTCGAATGTCTCACATGTACAAAGTGGTGGCTGCTGTAAATACCTATCCGTGACATGATGGGAATTCGCAAGCACAAGCATTTCCGTTTCCACCTCGGCAAAGGTGCTGAACCACCACGTATTTCCCACGTGCTTGCTTGCTTGGCTGTTGACGCCGGAATCATCGCGAATGACTCGATTGATGATGTTGCAGCCCATCCGCTGTCTCCTTCAAACTCGATAAATAGCCATGTATTCCGCCCCGGTCTCAAGTATCTCAAAGCAGTATGACCCTGACCCTCATTTCAGCATCACACCTCGACCACCAAGACCATCGCCGATTCCTCCTACGTACCAGGCACCGTATTCTTCAAGTCGAGTCCTCATAACCTCCTCCTCACCCATGCATATGCTCTCCATCCAAGGCAACATCCTTGAAGGCGGCGGCCAAATCCTGCGCAACTCAATCGCCTACGCGACCATCCAACGCCGACCCATCCGCATCACCAACATTCGCGGCGGGCGGTCCACACCTGGCTTGCGCAAGCAACATCTCGCGGGTATTCTCGCTGCAGCCTCGTTGTGCAATGCCCAAGTCGAGGGCGCAAGCGTCGGATCGACAGAGCTCACATACGTCCCTGGCCCACTGGTTGAGATTCCCGCCTCGGGGCTACGGGTTGATATCGGGTCGGCGGGCGCGTGTTCGCTCGTGATTCAAGCCCTGCTGCCCATTTTGTTGCACGCCCCGGGACCGGGGCCTGTCAAGGTAGTCGTAACTGGCGGAACAGATGTCCCGTTTTCGCCGCCAATGGATTACTTGTCGAGCGTACTGTTCCCGCGGCTACGGACCATGGGCGTCTGTGCATCGATTGACGTGGCAGCGCGCGGGTACATGCCTGCAGGCGGTGGCGAAGTGACGCTGTCGGTTGTTCCGCTGGGAAACGGCCAGCGGATTCAAGGGATTGAGTGGGTTGGAAAGGAGTCACCAGCGGATGGATCCCAGTTGTGTGTGCTCACGGGCAACATGTCCGAGGACGTGCTGGGCATGCTCACGACCAGCCTTGCCGAATCGTTGCCGGCATTTACTGTGGATACTTGCAACGTTTCGACCGCAGCTGGCGGCAAGCTCAAGTCTGGCGCCATGGGCATGATGCTCATCGACAAGTGCGCTGATACCGGTCAAGTCGTCTCGGTTGGGTCCAATTTATCAACTTGGACCAAAAAGAAGGGCAATGACGGCATTCAAAAGTCCATCAAGCAAATGGTCCGACTTGCCCTGCAAGAGTACGAGCATAGCGCAGCACACGTTGTGGACGAGTATCAGCAGGACCAGCTCATCATCTTTATGGCGCTCGCTCATTCCCCGTCATCGATTGTGACGGGCGAGCTTTCGTTGCATACGCGCACAGCTATTCATTTTGCCGAGGTCTTTACGAGTGCCAAGTTTCAGGTAGAGGCAGTCGAGGGCGGGAATGTGATTCGGTGTGTTCCAGAGTCGGTGCAAAAGTGATTCCATTGCTCAATACAAATTGCATTTGACAGAGAACGTGCAAGTTGAATTGCAACCAAAAGAGAAGAGTTCAAGTCCCAACGCCAACCATGCCGCCACTCATATTCCCACTGGACGCAGGCGTGGCTCCTGCCTCGCCCATAAACATGTAACATACTCGATTCCACTTGGCCAGCACCTCGTCCAACTTTGCCTTTCCCTCCTTGACCTCCTTCTCCAACGCCTCCATCTCCATTTTCCCCTGCTCTTGAACCTCCCTCACCTTGGCCTCTGCCCGCTCACCCCTCTCGCGCCACGCATGACTCGCCTCTTCGGCCTCCCTGACCCTCTCTCTGGCCTCCACCGCCACCCGCTTGAGCTCCTTGACTTCGATCGCGTGTGCCGAGCGGTGCTCATCGAGCTGGCGCTCAAGGTGTGCGAGTTTGGCGGCAAGTGTCGACCGCATGGACGCTGCTTCGGTCTCAATCACGGCAAGTGCTTCGGCTTGGTCGTCGAGCTTGGATTGCAAGTGTGCGACTTGAGACCGGGCGGCGTTGCGTTCCGAGCGGTATTCTGTGACGAGGTCTTCGAGTCTTTGAATGTCGCGGTCGCGTGTTTGAATCTACAGAATTGCCCAGTCAGTCGACAGCAAAGCAAGCAAATAAAAGCGTTACATACCTCAAATTCCAACTCCCTCACGCCATCGACCTTGCGGCTCACGTCCTGAAACTCTGCCACCTTGGCCGCCAACGTGCCCTTCAAATGCTTGATGGTCTCTGCCTGGTCCGTTACCTGCTTATCCTTGATTGCCGCCACCTGCCTCGCGGCCTCCACCTCCCTCCTGACCCGCTCGGCTTCCTCCTTGACCCCTCGCAATTCCTCCACCCTGCGTTCCAACTCGCCACACCTCTCGCGCCACCTCGCTTCCTCCTTGCGCACATGCGCCAACTCGTCCTCGCACCGCTTGGTCTGCGCTTGCGCCGCCATACCCGCCTGTGTTGCCGCCCGAAGCTTTTCCTTGACTTTGGCCACGCGCGATTCGTACAAGCGCTCGACATCGGCCAAGCTCTGGTTCAGCTGCGTCACGTGTGCCTGTTGGGTCTTGACGGCGTCCCTGAGCGCGAGGCGTTCCGTCTGGAGCTGTGCAACCGCAGCACGTAGCTGTGTGGCTTCGATGGAAGCGGCGGCGAGTTTGGCCGTGGCCGATTCAGCCTGGGATTTGAATTTGGTAAGGTCGGATAGCAGCAAGTCGAGCTGGGATTGCGCTACGGACGAGTGCCGCGAGTGTGTGTGGTCTGCTTGGTCGATTTGTGCGCGGGCAGCGGCAAGTTGCGCGTGCAAGGTCGAGATGACTTGGGCGTGGGCGGATTTGAGTTCCGAGAGGACGTGGTCGTGCGAGGCGCGCTCGTGCCTGGTTACATCCAGTGATGCGTCAGTCATAGTGGCCGGCACGCAGTTTGAGGCGAGCGGATGCGTACTTGATAGCCTCGTCCAATCGCGTTGTAAATCCACGCTCGGCCTCCTTTGCGTGCGCCTGCGCTTGCTCGAGCTGTGCATTTAGCGAATACAACTCGGTCTTGAGCTGCATCACATGCTCCTGCATCTCAGCCACCCGATTCCTCGCCTCATCATACTTGTCCCTCTCGCTCGCCACGCTACGTGCCACAGCCTTCCACTTGCCCACCTCGTTGTGTGCATCCTGATGTTTGCGCTTGGCCGCTTCGCACGCTTGCTCCACATCATGTCGTGCTTGGCGCTCGGATTGCAGTTGCTGTTCCAACTGAGCCACGCGCGCACGCTCGGCGCGCAGAGCCTCGGTGAGTGACTTGAGATCTTGGGTGCGTTGCGCGTCGAGCGCGTGCAGGTGTGCGAGTTCGGATTCAAGCGACTTGAGGGCTTCGGGCATTGGCGTTGATGGAGGGCTGGTGGGTGGAGGAGGCTTTGGTGCGACGACTTGTTGCTGTTGCTGTTGCTGTTGCTCGAGCTTAACAAGGTGTTTTTTCATGGCCTTGAGCTGTGCTTTGAGGGCGTCGTGTTCCTTGACATGTTGCACTGGAGGAGCTGTGGCGGCGGCCGAGGTAGGTGCCGGAGCGGGTTTGTTGGTGAGAAAGTCGGCGAGGAGCGATTTGAGGTCGACGAGTGCAGATTTCATTTCTTGTTGCTGTTGTTGGTGCTGTTGTTGTTGATGGTATGAGGCAGGGTCGAGCGCAGATGGTGATACTTGGGGTGCCGACAGTTGTATTGCTGGTGCAGGCGGTGGCTGCGGGACAGGACCAAGGAGTCGTAGCGGAGGTGATGATGAGGAACCGGCAAGCATAAACTCTAGATTCATTGAGCAATTGTCGACGGGAGCGCCAACACGGTCATGGCCGTCAAGCGAAAACAAGGTGGGCAGGATGGACCAAGTGAGGTGCGTTGTGGACTGACTGGAGTCGGAAGAAGCGGTGGCCGCGAGAACAGGATTGTTATCGAGGTGCAAGTGACGTAGTTTCTATGCATACATGTTGAATTGAAACGGTTGAGCTGTAACAACTCGGCATATCGAGAGCGACGTGAGTAAAATACGTACGACGAGACCGGAGAGCAGGTACAAGTCTGCAGGTGATGCGATACGATTGGACTGCAGGTCCAAAATCTCCAACTGAGATGCCTGGCCGTGCAAGTGGACAATGCCATTGAGCGACTGGATCGAGTTGTAAGCGAGAATCAATCGACGCAAACACGGGACGTGAGTGAATGCGGGAATGGCGGTCAACTGAGCAGCTGAAGCGGCGAGTGTGTGAATGTTTAATCGATGGAAAGTTGTATGAACAGAAAAAAAGAAAGGCGCGCAGACCTGATTGGAGGCCAAGTTGAGCGACTGTAAATGCGGAAGAGGTGGGAAGGCATGGTTGTCGTCGTTCACAAGGGCATTGGAGGAGAGGTCAAGCGAGACGAGGAGACGCAGGCGCGAGAGGACAGAGGATTCCAAAAGAGTGATGCGGTTAGCGTGCAGGTTGAGGTGGCGGATGGGCGATATCATGGGGTCCTGGTCGTCCTTGTCGCTTTGATTGTTGGGTGAGGCAGAACCTGGAGAAGGTGGAGGTGGGAAGAGAAGCGCGTCAAGGTGGTGCAGCGAGGAGATGCCCGCAGCGATGCGTGAGAGCGACAGTGGGGTATTCATGGTGCTGAGCTGACAATGCTTTGAGTTGAGTGATTTCCTGTATTTCTGTACATGGACTGTGGGTTTTGGACATGCCATGATTGATCAATTTCAATGTTTCAATTCAAGTCATGCATGCGGAATGATGGGCAGCTATAGGTAAGCAGAGCAAGCGAGGAGGGATCGGCGGCCCACTATTTGCTGATCCTTTGCGTGCGTCCATACATACCTCACTTGAGGCTGCCCAAGGCCTTTTTTTTTTTTTTTTTTTTTTTTTTTTTCATCGCGGCAGCCACTGACAGTGTCTTTTCGTCTGCATGACACTGCCTTGACGGCCGCTACAGCCTCACACCACATTGCCATGTACCTACTCTTTCACGCTCGTGGTGGTCCATGCTATTACCGTTCGCGGGGTGCGCTTGCCACCTCGACGGAGTCAGACTGGAGCTTGACGACTCATCTTTCCATCAATCGGTGATGACAAAAGTCGAAAGTTTCGCTCTTCATGCCATGGACATAGCGTGACTGGACCCGAGCTTTGCACCCGACTTTTCCAACCCTGAGCATTCATTCCAGTGTCTTGCCCTCGACTCGTCTTTGCCTCTCTGTCTGCTCACCGCCATGTCCATGTCATCGACAACCGCCGCCGCCGCCGCTTCGGCCACCGATGCCGAAGCTCAAGTGGTCTGTACTAACTTCTTGTCCTGACGTTGCTTTTCATTGATTCACCCTTATTTTACAATCTCCAAATACATCACATTTCTTTCACAGGAATTCCCCATCGTCTGCGAACCGTGCCTCGGCACCAACCCGTACATGCGCATGACCCGCCAGCCCCAAGGCGCTCAATGCAAGTCGTGCTCTCGCCCATTCACCACCTTCCGGTGGTCGCCCGGCCCCGGCCAGCGCATTCGCCGCACGGAAATCTGCACCTCGTGTGCAAAGCTCAAGAATGCCTGCCAGTCGTGCATCCTTGACCTCGAGTTTGGACTGTCAACCAGGGTCCGCGACGCTGTGCTGGGCTTGGATTCCGGCGCAAACACGAGCAACGATCACAACCGCCAGTGGCTGCTCAGGGCTGCTGAGCAAAACTTGTCAAAGACGGGCACGGGCATGGTGGATTATGGCAAGGTCGAGAGCGTGGCAAAGGAGACGATGCGCAAGATGGCAAAGGAGGCGGCAAGTCCGTATGGTGGATCCGGTGGCGGCAGTAAGCGGCCGCCCATTTGCAGCTTGTGGTTGAAGGGTAAGTGTCCCAGGGGCAAGGAGTGTTCTTATCGGTTCGTCAATACTTTTTCATTTTCTTTTTTTTCCCACAGCGTGCTGACTTTTGCCGTAATTTCCATTCAGTCACGAGTTGCCCAAGAACAAGGAAAAACTTGCCGAATTCCTCGCCAAACACAAGCATCTTCGCCTACCCTTCCTTCTGCTCGCTCGCACCCGCCGCCCCAGGTGCTCGCACCATCCAAGGCCGCCACATCCAGCAGCACCAAGCCGCGCAATCGCATCGTCGACCTTGCTCGTGTCGTCACTGCCTGCATCCGCCACCAACGAGCCTGCGCTGCGGACCATTTCGCGGCTACGGCGACGTGGTGTCGGTTGTTGTATCGGTGGCCAAGCGGTGCGCATATGTCAACTTTGCGACGCGCGAGGCGGCGGAAAAGGCAATGGAGGGCGAGCATGTGATTGAGGGGCAGGCGTTCAAGGCGGCATGGGGAAAGTACGTTTCGCTTTCTTTGTTTCACTTTTGACAAATTCCTTGTTGGTGGGACGGATGTCCTGACTTGCGATTCCGGGAATAGGACGCGCATGGAGAATCCAGTGGCGGGCAACAAGTCGCAGGGTGGGCGGCCGCAGTACGAGAGCATGAATCCGTCCATCATTGGGTGAGACAGGGCTCGGGCGTGGACGCACACAAACACAAGTATCCTGCGGATTCGTTTGCTTTGTGTTTTTCGCTGTTGCTTGAGAGATTGTTGCTTCCGCCTCCCATGCTCTTCCCACTCTGCTCTGCCATTCCTGCCTCGTGTCTTTCTCTTCCTTGTGTATGTACATTTCCTCCTGCCCCCGCTTTTGACACGCATCGGTCGCGTGCTGGTCCATCTTTTACATGTATTCCTCATTCCTTGTAACCTAGGCGTACATACTGAGCTGGAGCGGCGACTGCGTCTGCTACGCAAGTCCGTCGAGCCTACATCCGAGATCGGGCTCAATGCTGGTACCGACGAACATGATGTGATGTGCTGCTCATTAATTCGCTCACGACCGCGGACTGCGGCAGTCAGCGCCAACGTCGCCTCCGCCAATGAAACCCTCAGCAATGCATCGTCGCTGCATGTTGTCTCGACGTCCGTGACCGTGGCCCACTGCCTGCCGGCCGCCGGCCGCACCAGCGTAAACGCCTGATCCCGACAGATCTTGGTGGTTGCCCTTTCTTTCCGACCCTCCATTCGGACGCCTTCCCCTCCCCCGCATGCTGCGGACTCGCCACACCTGACCTGCTGCATGCTTTCCGCCAACTCTTCCCATGGCCGCCCACCCACGCCCGCACAGCCGCCCATGCATGCACTATTCGCTCGCTCGTTCGCCGGCGGCGCCGGCCTCCGCCCCACCCCCCCCCCCCCTGCCCCACCCCGCGATCGTGGCACTACTTGTTCGCCAACAAAATCTCGAAATTGCCTCACAGCAACTGACCTGGCAATGTTCCGACGCGGCCAAGACGTCCGCAGGTTGGGAGTCAATGGTTGTCCAATTGAAAGGCCGCCTCAAGGACTGACAAGGACCAAGTCATTGCGCAGGAGCTTGCCGATTACCATGTTTTCTACGTGCAAGAAGAGTTGGGCAAGGTTCGCCGTCAACTCGAGCGGTCGACCATGGCAGCAGCGATTCATATCCACAACGTTGAGCACGAGGTATTGCATTCGCGCGCATCAATCACATCACTCACCGGCAATATAGAGACGCTGGAACAGGACAAGACGCAATGAAATTACGCGCCACATTTACTTCAGAGCGCATACGACGCGCTGCGCCGACCAAGGGATGCCCAAGGTGGCAGCCATGCAGGCTGACACGGAAACGCTGGCGGCCAAACTCAAGACAGCCGCAAAATATGCGGCCCACAAGCTGGGCATGTACTTGGACTTGGCTACCAAGTTGGACGCCATGGACCTCAAGCAAGCAAGCGCCAAATTTGCGGCCGAGCGTTGCTTGCTCGTCACTAAGCTTTCTGACGTTGCGCTCGGGGGCTTGCGCGCGCGCCGCCGACTGGCCGTTGCGCGGGAAATGGCCAATGCGTTCAGTCGTGACGCGCGAGATTTGCGCGAGATTGCCTGGTCTATATCGCGCTTGTCCAGTGCAAGTAGCCGCTGACATTCATCCACATCCAGGTTTTGGCAACCACCTGCTCCGTCCAATCGTCTTCACCATTGACAAGTGCTGTGCCGAACGGAACGCCATTCTTGAAGGTACAGACGCTTTCCTATCCCGCCTCTTCCCTTTCCTCAAGCCAACGCTCTTTTTGCTGACAAGCGAGCAATTATCGTGCAGTCTTTGATCCGAATCAGCGCATCAAGGTGTGCGAGTTTCACGTCTTCCAGGCTATCGAGCGCTGGGTTTGGCAATCGTCGCAAGAAAGCCTCCAGTCTCAGTTCCGTCCATCCCGTGCCTTGTTCAAGCACCTTGTTCAGTTCTTTAATGAGACTGCGGTCAGGTCGACCAGTGCCGCCGACTTTTTACGGCGCCGCCAGACATTCTATGAATCAGCAGCCACCATGTGCCTATCGTTTGAGGCATTCTCAGCGGTGTTTGAGTACTTTGAGACATACTGGTTTTGCCCGGCTTGGCTACGTACGCTTCATTTTTTGCGCATTTCGAGCTGGTTGTATCTACTGACCCTGAACATTTGCTTCTCTCACAGCATACATTCTTGATTGCTGCATGCCCGCCTGGCGAGACTCGAGACTTGTTCGCCACCAACAACATTACCGAATCAATTTTCAAGGTCTTTGATAACGTTGTGCTTGGGTGCGTTCGCCACCTTGGGTCTATTCCAACGTTTTCCATGACTCAATTCCCAGCGTGCAATACAGGAACACTTGCAACCGTCGCCTCGATCTCTTGGTTGTCTCCATTCTTGACGCCATGCTACCGTACTATTGAGATCTTGTCATGGCAGTTCAACATGGCCCCTGCGTATCGCCCGAATTCCACAAATCCTTGCTGACGGGTATCTAATTTATGATCGCGACCTTGTGACTCCATTCTCGACCCAGCCTGCTTCATTCTCCATTGGCGACCTGCAATCAAGCCAAACCAATGCCAATGCCGTCCCCAATATCCCAACCTGTACCTGCCCATCATTCATCAAAAATGGGCGCATGTGCCCTCACCTTGTGGCCTCGTCGCTCTACGCGCATAATGGCAGCCCAGCAACAAATCATCAATCTGAAGGCGAAACCCACAAAACCCGAATGCTTGCATTGCTTGCTTCCGTCAAAGTCTGGCTCCTTCACTGTCCATGCAGCTTTGCCAAAGAACCTGCCGCCATCACGCTCTACTGTTCACTGACTTGAATTCGCCTGTATTCCCTTGGCCCATTCCAGCTCACCCAGGGCCTGGTCGGCTACACTTGCTTTCTGGTGAGCTTGGGCTTTCTTTATTGTACAATATCCTCACATTTATGAAATGCGGTTGCTGGTTTTATGCTCGATCGTGTGCTTTTGCCATCATGCTGCCGGTATTTAATTCGCGTCAGAGCAGGTCAAGGTCCGGGTTGAAGCCTGAGTGCTCTCCATTCGTTCAGTCGTCCAATCCAAAGCGGTCTTCCCAATTTGTACCCGGCCGGCTGGTTTGGTACATGTCTTTATTTCATGTCTTGATTCCCGAAGCCAAGAAGCTGAATAAACAGCTCTGTCCGCGATTTCAGTGTCCGCGTTTCCAGCGGCAAGTCTCCAAAGCCGGTTGCTTGCTGACTCGGATGTCATTTCAACAACCACGCAACCAGATGTCCACATGTAATAATCTTCCACACATAATGTCAAGCACTCGGAGCAATGCACGGCACGAACCCAGCAAGCTTCCCGCATTCCTCATCGAGCCGTACCAGCGTTACAAGCGTAACACCGACAAGCTGGCATCCTGGCTCGGTCGATCGGCCGAATCACTTGGCTACTCGCAGCTCACGAAACCCACCCCGGCCGCGGCACAGCCGAATCCGAAATCAGTACGCCGACGCAAGGGCAAAGTCCGTGCTCCACAGGCTGCAGACCAAGTGCCATCATCGGCTTCGGGCTCCAATCCACAATCGCAATGTGCAGCGGACGGCTCGCGACCGCCGAATGCCGTTACAACATACTTCAGCACGGCCGACTTTGTCACTCTCGCAGAGTTTATCGCTAGCTCGAGCAACCCGTCCGCTAACGTACCGCCTCGGGTTCTCGACTGGGCCAAGCGAGCCATCTTCGCCCGCCGCCAGTGTGGCGAGTGGTTCCAGCTCAACACACGGCCGGGATCGGCCGCGGCGGCAGCCCGTGTGGGTGTCAGAGACGATGGCAACCTAATGGAAAGGAGCAACAAGTCGCACGCCCACTTTATTGCCATTCTCGAGGAGGTAGTTTGTATACTGGAGAAACGGGTTTGCCGCCAAACGGTTCGTGGCGCACTGGCCAAGGTGGATTCGGTGCTCGAGTTGAATGCAGGCCGGTACTCGCCGCTGGCGGATGACAGTGCCCACGCAAGCACTCGAGACGACACTGCCGAGGAGGAGCTGGAGGATGACTGGGATGTCGTCAACGAGGAGGGCCTTGCGGCTTTCACGCACACGCACACCACTCGCGCGCACAAATCTCGCGCACCAAAGCCCATATTCAACACCTCCTCGACCGCGCGCCGAATCTATCGCATTCAAGACGATGACCCCATGGCCTTCATCGACGCCTACTCGACCCACCTGTCCGACATGTTGCACGTCACCCGTTTCGTTACGCACATGTGGAACGACCACCTTGTGTACAACTTGCCGTCTCAGCAGGTGGCTGGCCTTGCCACGACGGCTGCCGTCGACAAGATCCAAGCCGAGCACGCCGAGATTTGTGTGGCTTACCCGGATTACATGGCCAATGAGTTTGCCTATTCCGATTTGCTGTTCTTCATGACGGTGTTCCAAGCTCAACGGACCGATGTACTCCGCGCAAAGACTTTCCAGGGCGACCGAATCGAGGATTATCAATCTGCGATCCGTGAACCGGCGGTTGAGCGGGCCATGTTCATCATGACGAGCGCAACGTGTTTGGGAGAGCAAGTGGTTGCCGCGTCGCTACGCAGAGCTTTCAAGCGTAGCGATTTCAAGGACTGTGCCTTTGGCCCAGCGGATGTGGCGGACCCGCCACACATTGCCGATGCGTCTCAAGAAGTTGCGGCGTGGATGACGACCAACATGGAAGAGCTTGTTCGGGATATGGAGGCGTTACGGTGCTTGTATTACGCTTGGCAGGAGGTGGAGCACATGCTGCACGTTTTGCTCTTTCCACCCCTCCTCGTTTAACATCTAGTGTAGGTGCTCATCGCCCTTTGTATTCGTCCACAGGGCCAGTGCTAAAGCCCACATTGCCATTCTTGATACGCTCGACACCATCTTCACCACAAGCGACCCGATCCCGCTTCCCAAACTATTTGCGCTCCGGGTCTACCTCTGCCTGGACCGAATGGCGCGCCGCCGCACCAAAGACCTCGTGTTTGGGCGCGTCATGGTTGACTTTTTCGACCCCATGAACGTGCTTTCCAACGGCTTCTCGGCCTGCCTCTCTATAGACCAGTCTTTGCCCTCGACCGTGTATAACAAGATCCTTGCTCGATTCATCCACCCGGCTCCATGGCTGCAAGACACAGGTTTGGTCAATTGCCAGAAACTGCTTCCCCTGCACCCATGGGCCGCCGGAATGCTCTCAGGTGGCGCGTACGCACTAGCGCGCAAGTATGCGTGCGAAATGGAGGATCGAGCCCAGTACATTCACCTGGGCGCATTCGTGTACGTGGCCGTGTCGTTGTGCATGCGAGATCTGGGGCTGAACCTGGGCAAGGATTGTTACGCGGACGGCAGCGGCGGCGGGTGGTGGCCGCGGATGGACAAGTTTTTTGAGCTTGTAGGCGGAAAGCACAAGGTGTTTGTTGGTCGGGATCCAACGGAAATGGTGGATGTGTGGAAGGCCTTTTCCCACCGGCTTGGCCTGTCAAGCGCAAGCCTCGCGTTGAATGTGTCGCCGCCAGCGGGCCGCGCAAAGTCGGTGCGATACGTCAAGTTTCGGCAACAGGACTGGTCGCTGTGGCGGCTCGTGGATGAGACAATATCCCCGGTTTGCTATGCCGTGCTCAAGCCGTTTGCGGATGCGGGCACGCACCCAATCAAGGTTGGGGCCATGCATCAGATGCTGTCCAAGTGCACGGTTGATGTGGACTTCCCGGATGCGAGCCGCAAGTCAACCAAGAAGAGGCAACAGCCGCTCAACTCACTCCCACTGCCAGAGTATCTCAAGCGCATCAAGGACGAGCTCATTGCGAATGAGTCCGCCATTTCGCACTTGCTCTTGACTCTTCGAGCCCAAGCTCTTCTTCTTCTTCGTGTTGTCGACACGACGCTCGCCCCGCACGTGTTTCGATTGTTGCCCAAGTACCCTGATCCACAGTTCGACGACCCACACTTTCGTGCTGTTGCCACACTTATTACGGCTCTGGTGCCTTTGCATGGCCAGAATCCGGCGGCTAATGCCGCTCGCCTTTTCACGGGTCCAAGAGTGGATTGGATTGAGAGGCGGCGTTTGGTCAAGGAGATTGTGGTCAAGATTCACGAATGCGCTTGCGGCTTTGATTCGGATGCCAAGGTCATCATCACATCGGCCGCGGCAGCAGCCGCGGCAGTAAGTTGAGCAATTACTTGAGTACATTTGCTTGTACTATTGTTCGGTTGGGTTCTTCTTTCATGTCTCTCGGGGTGCATTGGCGTGTGAATCTCAAACAAACTGTATTCACTGGGAATAGTAATTGATGCATTCAGCTTGCTGACAACCGACAGAAGCAATGTGAGGGGACAAGCAGGCGTCGTTACATGTCGCTTCACTTAAGCGGATCATTGTTGCATGACTTCAGATTTATACATTTTCCGCCAACGAGGGAAGTACATATGCATACCTCGCATCCACGACCTGTACGGAGTTGCCATTGACGACTGGCGGCGGCACTCGCCGTGCATGGCACCGTTTCCCGGGGTGATCGCTTGGAAAGAGAGGGGGTCTCTGCCCGGAGTGCGCAGTCAGGGGTCGAGAGGGTCCGGACCGGCGGACATATTTACATACCAGCTGCTTGTGGCCATCCGCAACGATGGACAAGAGCAATCTCTTGGCGTTCATGTTATTGTCGATTTTGTTCAAAGTTTCCATCTGCTGGAATCGACGTGATGTTGAGCGAAGCATGATCAACCAGCATGCAAAAAATCAACTACGTAAAAAACATCTTCTATCTTCAAGTAACTACAATTAACTCTCTGAAATATCACCGAAACGGCATATCAACGTCCCTCGACCGCCAATTTCGTCCTCGTCCCGGCGACTGCCACACTGGCGTCGATGCAAACTCATCAGCCCGGCAGTTGGCATGGACGGCGGCGGCTGACGAGATGAATTAGATGCGAGACACGGGCCATTGGTGGACGGGGTCGTCTGCTGGTGCGGGCGTGCAGTCGGTTACGGGCTGGCCGTCATGCGAGCTTGGGGGCTGTGCGGACGGGTTACAAGGAACGATGCCGCATCGCCCCGCGAGCACGGAAGAGGGACGCCACGAGAAGTTACTTGAGTTTATGTGATTGGCGACGATGCCGACGAGGGCGACGGCCGGCCGAAAGCTGCAGCCAACGTGGGGTGGCGAGTGACACTGGTTGTGGCGATCGCGTCGAGGTTTGGCGAGGGCTATGGGATTGTAGAGAGCGGCTAACGGGTGTCGGACTGGTCGCTTTCAACATAGAAGCTTGTGTTGGAGCGGGGTGGGGGCGGGACGGAGAGTTGTGGGGACGGCGGGGGGGCCATTTTCGTGGGAGGCGGCGATAGAGCGAGACAGCGGGTCGTGGCCGGGGGACATTGTGGCGGGCAACGGAGGTCAAGTGTCAATGTTGGGGATTGGGTCTGAATCGGATAAGGAAGTACATATGTGTGCTTCGAAAACGGGAGCCATTCATTCAGAGAGAAAGGTCACAGGAGTGTGAGTTGCGAGACAGTCGGAGACAGTGACAGTGTCTTCAGGCTGTGAGGCGACATTCTTCATGTGTCGTTCCAGCCAATCACACGCGCGCATTCACGAAATTAATCAGTGCTCAAATCATTGCTCAAGTTGGGGTGCTCAAGTCGCGATTTGAGCGCTTGGAAACTTTGTTCAGCATCAGCAATAAAACAAATTCATCATCGTCACGGCTGCTACCCGGTGTCATTTGACGCCATTTTGGCGTACTGTAGTGCTGCGAATAGACAGAACGCCCGCCGCAGGCGAACGCAAAAATGGTAAGCAACAACACGCACAGAGACCGTGACCAAATTCACGATATGAAACAACAATGCCGTGACCTGTGACACATTAAGAGGCTCAGGAAACGGGTGCGCTGTGACGCACAAGGTTGTTTTTGGAACAAGCCGTGGCTCACTCTCGGCTTGCAGCATCGGACCTGCATGACATGCATCAAGATGCATGCAAGGAATGCAAGGAATGGCTCGATCATGAGAAGGCGATGGAAAGGGTCATCGGTGGGCAGCACAAACAACAACCGGTCCCACATATTCAATGACACTTTCTTCAAATGGTCACTATGTATTCTAGCTGAATGGTAGCCTTTCCTCAACTGTCCCCATCGATAGTATTCTCCAACAACCACAGACTGCACTATAGCCCCGAACCAGCATGGCTTCTTTACCTGACCTTCCATCGTCATTGCATTGCGACTTCTTTGCCGACTGTGGCCGTGCCTACGTTTCGAACTGCGACGATTGCGAAATCTGCTGCTGCGAAGAGCACCAGTCCCGTCACCACCCTGGTTGCCCCCAGTTTGCTTCTGGCCCTGACTCCAAACCAGATGCCACCAGTCAAGACCCTGATCACCAGCGTTTGGCCAAGGCATCATCCAAATCGCTGCCCGACAAGAACAAAAAGAGGAAGCTCAAGCAGACCACCTTGACTTCATTCGCCGTTCGGGTCACAAAGGAGGACATCGCCAATCAGCATGAACAAGCTCATGCCCGGCTCTCTGCCGCTCAGCAAGAACGCAAGGAGAAGGCTGCAGCCACGAAACTGCGCAAGGAGGCGGCCAAAAAGGAGCGCGCCCGCCTCCGCCAAATCAAGTGCCGCCAGCTGAAAAAGCAGCGCGAGATTGAGAGCGGGATTCGTGGTCTGGATGGCAAGATTAATGCCAAGAAGCGACGCGTACGTTGGTTGCAATGCTTGTCAAAGCTGCATTTGTCTCACCACTCGGTGCCGATCGACTTTTTTCACAGTTGGATGACGTGCTCCAAGATCATTCCGATTCTGCTGTTGGCAAGATTGTCGAGGAGAAGGCGTTTAAAACCAAACGGACAAACTGGTTTGCGCCGCACCTTATTTACCTTATTGACCGCGAGCTCAACAAGTGGTCATCCCTTGATCGCATGGTTAATGCGCTCAAGCGGACCTACCCAGGCCTGTTCAACACGTTTCACAAGTCGTTTGTGTCCAAGTGGACTGACAAGGAGGATGGTAAGCTGAAATGGAAGCCAGCTGCCCTCTTGAAGGTCAAGGCCAGTAAGACCTACCTTACATCAGCCAAGGTTGGTCGGAAAGACATCTTGGCACCATACCCGGCTGTCAAGAATGAGCTTGTCACAGCTCTTCTCAACTTGCGTGCTGCTGGTACATTGCCTGCTTGCCAACCTGTTTTACCACCCAAGCTCACTTTTCTTTTGTCTACATCTCTACCAGGAACACCAATCAATTCCTCCATCATCCGCCCATTTGTTCTTGGCCTGCTGCAGGCCCGATGCCCTCAAATCTTTGATGTACCTGTTGGCAACAAATCCGCTCCTTTCGTTGCCTCCCGCCAGTATGCTTCATACACTCTCAGGCCTGTTTTGCGAACAAATGAACCAGTCTCCTTTCTTACTGTTCTCCCTAATATCTTGTGTGTAGATGGATTCGCGCGTTTGTCGCTGAGAAACCGTTGAACTGGTCATTTCAAGTTGGAACAACGGCATCGCACAAGCTTCCATTGGATTGGCAAGAGCAAGCCATCAACTTTGTGCGTCATTGTGCCAAGATCGTGACCCTCAATCGCATCCCGGCCACTCAAGTCGTGAACTGGGACCAAACGGGTGTGTCATACACGCCTGTTGGCAACCAACGCACGTACGAGACAAGGAACTCGCGGGATGTATCCATCATTGGCAAGGAAGAGAAGCGCGCTTGTACGGCCACCTTGACGTCTGCCCTGTCCGGTGATGTGACACCAGTTCAAGTCGTTTTCCCTGGCAAGACCAAACGCGCGCTGCCGTCAATTGACTCCGAAACCGTCTTGCCGGTGCCCTCAGGTAAGGCAGGCAATCATTGGGCGAACTTTGATACGCTCAAGGACTATGTGACAACTGTTCTTGCGCGGTATTTGGTCAAGGCGTGTGAGAAGTCTGGAGTCAAGCACACACTCTTGATCTTCGATTGCTGGTCGGTGCACCGCACTGATGAGTTCCGCACGTTCCTCAAGCAGCACCTGGCAGACCTTGGCATCACAGCCCACATTCGGTATGTTCTCATCATTTTTTTCCGTTGGATCATTTGCATTGACATTATTTACCCTTATTTACCCGCTTGATCATGTCAAGGTTTGTCCCAGCCCACTTGACAGGCAAGTGCCAGCCGGCTGACGCAACCTTGCAACGTGTGTACAAGCATGCCGCCAAGCAGGCATGGTGCCAAGTATTCGCCGACATTGTCAAGAAGGAGATTGACAATGGTGCAGACCCCAAGACGCTCAAGCTCGAAGAAGGCGTGGATGTCGTCCGTGACCGCCTGGCGCGTTGCATGGTCAAAGCTTTTGACAGCATCAATGACCCAGAGATTGTCAAGGCGGCCTGGCGTGCATGCAAGGTTGGCGAATACTCGCTGGGCAGCATTTGTGACATGGAGTTTGGCTTGCGGTGCATCCGCGAGTTGGATGAGATTGAGCGCAGTGTGGGTGGTGCAGGTGCTGGTGAAGATGAGGACAAGGACAAGGACGAGGACGAGGACGAGGACGTGGGTTCCATGGAAACCGCGTTTGGATCGTGGGATGATGGGGACGAGGTGACCGTGGATGAGTTGAAGCAGGCACTGATGGGTGGTGAGTGTGCCAATGGCGGTGAAGATGGAGGTGAGTTGCTGGCAACCGTTTTTGAAAGCCCAGTGCGTCACATCGCCTTTCCATCTGCTCTTGTCGGCTTTTTCTAAATAACTCATTTGTGCTGTGTGTAGGACACCGACTTGCCCTCCCGTGAGAGGATTAAGCTGAACCAACCCATGGTTCGAATTAATGTTCCTGGGTCTGTGCTTGATCCCGATTTGGACAGTGACGACGAAAATGCCTGCTGGTCTGGGGACGACATTGACTCCTCAGTCCAGCTTCATATTGGCACCAAGGCTGTTCAGCAGTAACATGATTCGTCAACTGTGTCTATTTTGTATTTTATCTTAGTGGCCCAACCAATGTAGCACACCGTTTGGATCTAATACATCCACAGATCCGAGCCGAACAGTTTGGTCGACGGTACACCCATGAAGGCGTGCGAATTGAGCAATGCCATTGTGCGTGCGCGAGTAAATGAATTTCTGCGCATCTTTCTGTGCTAATGGCATGAGCATAGTCCGTCGGGAACCTGGTTTAGTGCTTTCGCCGCGGCCGCCGCACAAGAAACACGTCCAGTTGCATTCACAGTTCCGAGTCAAACAGTTTGGTCGACGGTACACCCATGAAGGCGTGCGAATTGAGCAATGCCATTGTGCGTGCGCGAGTAAATGAATTTCTGCGCATCTTTCTGTGCTAATGGCATGAGCATAGTCCGTCGGGAACCTGGTTTGGTGCTTTCGCCGCGGCCGCCGCACAAGAAACACGTCCAGTTGCATTCACAGATCCGAGTCAAACAGTTTGGTCGACGGTACACCCATGAAGGCGTGCGAATTGAGCAATGCCATTGTGCGTGCGCGAGTAAATGAATTTCTGCGCATCTTTCTGTGCTAATGGCATGAGCATAGTCCGTCGGGAACCTGGTTTAGTGCTTTCGCCGCGGCCGCCGCACAAGAAACACGTCCAGTTGCATTCACAGATCCGAGTCAAACAGTTTGGTCGACGGTACACCCATGAAGGCGTGCGAATTGAGCAATGCCATTGTACGTGCCGAGTAAATAGATTTCTGCGCATCTTTCTGTGCTAATGGCATGAGCATAGTCCGTCGGGAACCTGGTTTGGTGCATGCGTTGCTCGTGCAGCGCAGTAAACACTTCAGCAAGGGACATTCATTTGTGGACTCTCAAAAGGCTGGCGTGCCAAGGGTGCGGACAGACATTGACAGGAGCGAGCATATTCTCTACCTGAGGCTCAGACCAGATCTCAGGCCTGCTCCCGCAAGGTAGACAGGGCAAAAACCACATGTGGGCTGTCTGTGGGTCACGGATGAGGGTGAGTGAGACTGAGTTTCTATCAGGCTATACAAAACATGGCATGAAAAAATGTGTAGAGCATTGTGAAGTCAATCATGTCGCAGTTAGTATTCATGAAGACGCAGCGGCACTGTACGACTGAATGACTCTTTTAGGAGAACGCCGTGAATTGACGGCTGTCTACATATTCTCCGGCAGTAAAAAAAGTGGCAATCATGACCAGTTTGCTGTCATCAAGAATCGAACCCGTGCCACCAGGGCAAGCGTCTTGGGCTTGTCCGTTGTACCAGAGAACCTCGCTTGGAGGCTCAACCTCGACGTTTGTATTGGCCCTGGTTGTACATAAGGCTGCGTGTCCAGGATTGTTCTCGCTTGGAATGGACAGTCGCTCCACCCCTGGTCGCTCCTTTGCAAAATGCCCCAGCCGTGTGTTGACACAGTTGCATTGCACCTCTCTGTGTGAGCCCTGTTCCCACCCTGCTATGGCTATGTGGTAAGTGTCACAACTTGCAAGGATCAAGACATGTGTAGTGCCACTCTGTTTGATCAGTGTCCCATTCCCAAACCTGATCAGGCAAGGAAGATGAAGTTAATGTACAGCCTTCTAAGTAATGGGAGGCAGCCCTACCACGCTCAGCTAGACTTCTTGTTCCCTTCTCTGCTTGCCTATGCTTTGACGGGCTGGAAGTCGATCACTCATTGTTGCGTTTTAAACAAGCGTTTGTGTCCCACCCGTCAAGCCGGCCCGTTCTGGCTCGAGGGGCAGCGGTTCGAATCGCCCAGGTGGAGGCATCGATTTGTTGTTGGTGCCTTCTCCGCCTCTTGAAGACTCCGGCAAGGGGGTTTTGCTATTTTATGTGACATGTCTCACGCAACAACGACAGCGTGACGGAAAATGATGGTCACAAAGCAACAACGGCGCTGTGACAGTTTGCGACGAGGAACGGCGTGGCTGTGACATGTGACGGCAATGCAACAGACAAGGTGGGGTGTGACGTGTGACTGTTTCGACTATTCGCAGCACTACAGTATCAAAGAGGCCATTTTGACGGGAGTTTGACCATTTTGTACTTGCGACAGTTGACACGATTTGACAAGTTCAAAACCGATAATCAGAGATAATCGCAGTTTGGCGGCCTTTTGAGGACTCAAATCACGGTCGGGATGCCAGGGATGCTTGATACTCTCAAATTGTAAGTCGTCAAACTTGTGTCACCCAGGGACCAAAAAAAATGGCTCGATCCCCTCCAGCTGAGCCGCCCCTGCAGCCCAGCCTTCATAGGGGGTTCGATAGTGAGCCACCCTGACTCATCAAGATTCCGACCCCGGTCGGCTCTCGCGACCCACACCAGTTCGGTTGGGTGACTGAGAGAAAAAACGTACGTGCAGCAACAGGTGGCAGAGAAACGAGCGGGTCAAGGACTGAGGGAGGCACCGAACATTCTCTTTGCGTTGCTCAGTTGGCGTTAGCGACGTACTTGGTGCGTCGCACTATCGAGAATAAAGGAAGCGGGAGACGATGGTGAGATGGTTAGCAAGCTCAATTGAAACGGGCATCCCATCTGAAAGCGCACCTGTTGCTGGTTGGCTGGGCGCCAAGACCGCTTGAATCCGAACGAGAATGAAAGGCGAGGAGACGGAAAACTACACAATGAGGTAAGCAAGACTGGGGAGGCACTGAAGCGAGAGACTGGCGAGAGGCAAATGGCGGATGCGCGGCGCGTCTGCTCTATTTGTACCTATGTACCCGCCTGAGAGGCGAGTGGTGTACGCTTCTTGGCGCTCACGCCGGCGAACGTCGAGCAACGAATGACTCAACCGACACTTGTCGGCACCGATACAAACGTGTGGGTCAGCTGCGCACGACGGTCTTTTCTTGTTGCAGCTGCTGGCGTCTGATGAAAAAGGTTGAAAAATGGTTGAGTGTCGGCGGCGGCGATGATCAGGGCAGGGACGCGGCGCGTAAAAACGCGGCAGGAGACAGAACGCCTTCATTTGCACTCGCTCCCGGCGGGACCAGCCCCACCTGCGCAGACATGCGGAAGATACCGAGGGTTTGGAACGGGGGTTCGGAAGCTGGGGATGTCATATTCGAAGTGTCGTAGCAGGAATTTAGTACCCCTGTGTCGTCGAGACGTCGGGTGACGTGCCCATGGAGATCGATGACGACGGCAAACGTGCCCAGCGATCGTATCATGTGGGGAGTCAGGCTCTGTGGACGTGGGCGCAACTAGGCGGCGGGCGCCGGAGAGCAGTGAGAAGGCCCAATACGGAAGCATCGGACAGTCGAGCTGTTTCCCGATGGTGATCGGTTTCCGATGCAATTCTTCATGGTAAGTCGCACGCGACTCCAACAACGACCAGAGTGGCCGCAGCAGCGCAAATAGATTGCCCATGTGTATTGCTATAGAAATCAATACGAGTTCGAGCAATGCACTTGCCGCACAGTGTGCCACCGTCTGCCGTAGTTTGGTGTTGATCCGCCAACTCTGACCCAAGTTGCCCAACACAGACGGTCGCGTGCGTGTGTGTTTCCCTCCAAACTGCTCTGTCAATAGTCGTGCGAGTCGCAGAGTCCATTTGCTCTTCGTTGGGAACCAGAGGAAGACGCTCAAGCTATCAACTGACACCCAACGACTCCGGAGGCGCTTCCGTCCATCATCATTTATTCTTTATGCGCGAGGTGGGTTCACGCTCAAGATTATGCACGCCGCTGGTTCCCTATTCTGCGATCGCACGCTTGTCACGTCCCTCGACCTGGTGTTTGCCGTCCTTGTCGTCGGTTTTCCCAACTGCATGGCCAAACGTGACCGTTTTGACCATTTTTCGGCGGCCAACGAGCGCAATGCGACGTCACCCATACGATATTCGATTCTACCTCACCCGCTTTGTCGTCGGCATGTTTGTCCAACAACACCTCGACAGCGCTCTCTCCTGGATGTTGCGCAAGCACTTTTTCCCCCGAATAGCGCACGCTTTGCGTTGACGTGCGGGCTTTTCGATGGGCTGCGCGCACATGACATTGATCGTTTTTTTGATTGTGGGTTGGTGTTTATCCGTGGAGAATGCGACGCTCGCTGGCCTTTTGACGGTTGAGCGGCATGCAAATGTTTCGCAAGGGGCGGGTTCAGGAATGTTTGCAGCTGCTCTTGCGACCAATATGTTTCGGGTTAGCCCTTTGGCCGCCGATTTGGACGTGCACGTCCAGGGACCCGGTTGTATCGACACCCGCGTCGCCCACATTCACTCGATTTATCAATCCACATCCATCTGCGCTCCAACCACAATTTCAACCCCGACCTCAACCTCGGCTTGAACTTTCACCTTGTCCCTCGCACCTCAAGTTCGCTTTACCGCGGGTGCCGCCCTTCATTTGTATCCCACATGTATCACCATTTGTGTCGCCCACCAGCCAACTCTTACACGAGTGCGTCATCTGGTCGCATCCACGCACTTCACCGTTATCAAGTGCACTTTGCTTGCCGACTTGCATCGAAACTCGGCGATGCCATCCAACCCCGTGTCCATGCGATCGCTGATCGGCCGCCGTCTTGAGCAGGGCCTCGTTTCCGCGCTGGATCACATGCTGGATCGCTGTCAATCGTGTGGCGGAAAAGTTTGGGCAGGCTGTAACTTGTAAACGCGAGTTTCCAATGGAAATCAATGACGCGTGGGGTATGTGAGCCAGGTTTCGAGGTCAGATGGGATTGCGGGCGGGCGGCAAATGCAAGCGAACGAGTGCCATGGTGACAAGTAATGTGTGCGCTTGAGGAGTGTGCGACGGTCGAATCTGTTGTTTTAGTCTCGAGTCTGGGTTGTGCGTATGCGATATTGAGAGGATTCGCTGTTGATAAAGCGGATGCTGACTGTTTTTAAATCTCATTGGCATATGATGCGACGGATTGCTCCTAGGTATGTGCCAATTGCTTTTCATGGCCCGCTCACATCTGCTTGTGGCCAACTCGGGAGTATTCCAACATCAATGAATCAAAGCATAATCCAGCAAGCCAGGAAGCAGGCAAAGCTCAATCATCATGCAACAATGAGCAGATGCTTCCCACTGTGGAGATCTAGTGTACCCCACGGCAAAACAATGATGTCAAATCAAAAGGAAAACAAACAAACCCAAAGCAACCACCACAAGCTTAGTCTGTACCCAGCTGCTGCCTATTCTCTCATCGGACGGAAGGAAGGAGAGGGAAGGAGAGGGGGAAGGAAGAAGGAGGAACAGGACACGGGCTGAACTGATTAGCAAATCGCCATCCCGTATCCCATTTGTTGAGCGGCAGACGACTTGACACAAAGAGTGCCACTCTGGGCGACCCCAACCGCGAAACGTGACCAGGTCACGATCGTTTCATGGTCCACTGGTAGATCCACCAACGCGCAATGGCTATTGGCAAACCCGTGAGCTTCCCAAATGCTTTGGAATTGAAGCTGACCAGCGTTGTGGCCTGACAGACAGGCAGGTCGTCATCGGAGTGAGTGCGAGCGAGTGCGAGAGGAAAAGAGAGAGCCGCATGTTGCAAGCAACAAAAAAAAAGACCAGGCGAAATCGTGAACCCTGAATGCACTTTCCCCGTCCGCGCCCAACCCCACCAGTGAGTGAGAACGGCCTGAGGTTGGCTTTAGACAGTGGATTCCAAAGACACCATACACGTTGGCACCTGGCAGCAGCAGCGGGACGGACGTTGTCGCTTGCAGTTTGTGTGCTTGGACTTGCGTTTTGGCAATCAGAGAGAGTCAAAGACAGAGAGAGTGAGTGTGTATAAGCGCGTGTGTAGTAAAACGCGTATCGAGTTTTGAGTTGTGTGGTGGGAACGATGAGTGGGAACGATGAGTAGCAAAGAGAGCGAGTCGCGTCGAGGGGGTCGCGGCCCTTTTATGCCTGTTTCTTTTGTTTTGTGTCGACTGGATGACGTTTTTTGCCCATGACAACGCACAACGTGTATCCATGTGGGGGCCCTCGATTCGCGCTATGGAGGCAGGCTGTTTGGTTCGTGAGCTCACGTGCTGAGTTTGGAAGTAAGAAGAGTGACGCGTCTGCAGGCACGTTTCACCTCGTTTCACCCCAAACCGCTGTCGTATTTCTGTGTGTGTTCCTCGACTCAAGCTCAGTGTTTTGAGAGAGAAGACGCTGGATTGACAGGTTTGCCGGCCAAATCACTCGCCAGAGTCATGATGGGTTGGGCCACGAGCCGACATCCTCGTACCCTTCCCTCATGCGCATCCGTTTTATACCATGTCCATTACTCCGTGACAGTGCTCATGATGGCAGTAGCTCGTGGATAGTGAAAGCTTTGTGTTTCGACAACTCATTGATTGAAAACTACGTTGACTTTCACACTCAATTTGCTCTATATCGCAAGGGAATGAGATTGTCAAATGGCTCAATGAGCTGCTACTGAAAGCTCTGCCATCGTGCCGTCATTCGAGTCAACACCAAGCGGGCACCAATTGAGTATACTGGTCGCGGAATGTGTGGGACGGGAGCATTTGTCACGATATCGAGTGTCAACTCGCTGAGATCATCTCGGCAAGACACTTGAAGTTGTCAATCAAGTTGATTGCGCAGCCGCCATTTAACGTGGCCGCCATAAATTGGACAACTTGAAGTCCTTGTCACTCACAAATTAAGTCAAAAGTCTTTCTTACGATTGGAGGAAGGAGAAACACATGTCTAGTTCAAAAACAACGGAAAAAAACGTTTTCAATTTCATTTGGTTTTCGGAGTCGACTGAGCACTTATCTTAGACATACATTCCAATTCCCAAGTCGACCACCTGGGCCGAGAGAAAAGAGCATGATGAACGAGGGTCAAGAATGGATTTATGTTCTCCATAATCATCTCCATCATCCGAAAATAAGTGGTTTCCCACCCTCGCTTCTCGAACCCAAACCCCTACCCACCCGCTCCATTTCCACCACCACTCCCACCCACCACCCGCGGCACCACACTTGCCACCAACCCAACGACCCTCTCCAACCGACCCCTCACCTCGCCTAGCTCGGCCCTCAACTCGCCAATCTCCTTGTCCTTGTCCTCGACCGCCCGCTGCAAATCCGTAATTTTTCTGACGGCCTTTGTCGCCAACGTATCCAACCGCGTTTGCACCTGCGCGCCCCTTGCATTTGCGGCATCGAGCTCGTGCGCCGTGAGCGACAAGTGTGTGTGCAGCGACTGAATGAGCGACACGAGCGATGCAGGCGGAAGGGCATGCAATGTCGCAGGGAGCGGCGGAACACGCGCGTGTGGTGGGGCAAGCGGCGGAGGCGACGAAGGTGTTGACCAGGACGTGGGCAAGGGCGGGCCGATCGAGGAAGCGTGTGCAGATGACGAGTAGTTTGTGACGTTTGAGCCAAAGGAGACAGTCGACCGCATATCTTCGTTCTCATCTTGGTCGCCGCCGCCCTCTGCTTGGTCATTGCCCGCCATGGCATACAGTGATCCGCCCGCGCCCGATCCATCGTACGTATGGGTCCTGGGCCGCCGCGCTGGGGATTGGGTGCGAGACAATGCGCTGCCGACTACCGAGGATGCAAGCGGCTCGCTCCCCCTGCGCATCCCGTGCCCCCCGCCGTTTGGGCCGCTCACGCTCGATGAGCCCGCTGGCGACATGGGCCGCATCAATGCGAGTGTGCCCTGAATCGAATCGCTGCGCGGTGAGTACCTGCGCCGAGTCAACTTTTGCGCATCCGATTCTTCGTCGCCGCTCGTGTCCGACTCGTGATGGTGCCGGATGGCAGTGACAGACGACGGTGATGTGGGCGGTGGCAGGTCGGCAGCGAGCGGCGGCTGCGGAAGCGCATCGGCGGACGAGGTCGATGGCGACGAGTAGTACAGGTCGACCACGGCCGCGATTTCGCCCGCGTTGGCCGTGCGCGAGGACGTTGTGCGTGACCGGATGGCAGACGGCGGGAGTTCCGAGCCTGTTGGATTCACGAGCACGGGCACGGGTACGGGTGGGACGGCCGTGTTGGGTGAAGCAACAATGGTTGGACTGGATGCCACGCTTGAACTGACGCCTGCACTCGTTGGCCCGCCGGCCATGGCCGATGAGGACATTGACGTGGTGACTGTGAGCATCGCATGCCTCGACGGCGGCGGCGTTGGGGTTTGCGTCTCGTTGTCGGCATCGTCGTCGTGGTGTAATGGTGAAGAAACACGTGGTGGTGGGGTAATGACGGGCCTTGGGCTTGTCGGCTGACTCAATGACCTTGCCCTGGCCCTGTTACCAGTTTCCCGCCCAGGCGATGGTGGAGACACCATGTGCGATCGAGGCGACCGTTCACCTGGCTGCCCACTGCCTGTCGTACTGCTGGTATCCACCCGCGGTGGGACCGTCATTTGATCGCCCATGGTCGTACTCGAAGCCCACTTTTTCAATGCCCCATTCCCTGGGATTGGCGGCGGCGGTGGTAGGCCGCCTGTACTAACCGATGTGGGATCGCCCGATGCCGCCAACGATGCGCGTTTTGCCGCCGCGTCCTTTTTCGATTTGGTCGTTGTGCTCGATCGAAACATGGCCATGATGCCCGATGCCTTCTTCTTTTTCGACGGGGTGGTGGGTGAATCCGCCGAAAACGCGTCCATGGGTGACCCGTCAATGGTCGAGAGGGGCGACACTTCGGTTACCGTCGCCGACGTGGGCGTCACGGTGACGCTGGCGCGTAGCGACGCGGCCGCCGCAACGGGCGTGGCATTTGGATCCGACGTGTCGATCGACAAGTGCCTGCCGCGCTCGAAAATCACAGGCACGACTGGCGGGCCCGGGCTTGTGTCAAGTGACCGGATACGGGTTGGGGTGAGGGAAAACTTGACGGTTTGGCTCGATTGAATGAGGTCGTCGAATTCGGGAACAACGATGGGTGGGACCGCAGGGATTGGCGGGGGTGGCGAGGATGGATAGTTGATCGAGGCCGCCGATGAAGACGAGGTGGAAGTCGAGGTGGGCGAGTGTGCCACAGCTGCCGATGATGCACCGCGGCGCGACGGAGACGTGGAGAGCGAGTGTGCGAGCGGGCGGTACGAGAGTCGGCGGTCGGTTGAGCGGCCGCGGGCAGATGGTTGGAAAGGGTCCGGAGTGGATGGGATTGTTGCGTTTGGATCCGTGACAAGAAGCGAGTGCAAGGAATTGGATGCGACGGCGGCGATTGCCTGGTCCGTTTCACTGCTCGCTGCGGAATAGGAATTGGCCGAGTCGGATGAGGAAGAACGGCGCGAGGGCAACGATGCGAGCAAACTGGACCACTGCAGCTTGACGGACGCCCTGGCCAAGTCAGCACACGCGCCAACCTGGAGGGCAACCTGCTCGACGCGGACGGCGGTTGATCCGGTCAACACGCTGTGCTTGGCCAGCAGATCAACAAGGACAAACTTTGCAACCGCATGCAGCACGCTGTGGACGCCCGCAAGTGTACCCGGATCACTCGCCGCTGTTGACGGGAGTGCAGCGGCGGTGACGGACGGCGGCCAGAGCCAGTCTTGACCGTGGTCGTCGTGGCGGAGTGCCGAGAAGGCGAGATTGAGCAATCGGCCGGCGAAATAGTCTGAAAGCGCTGATTCGATGTCCGTCAATGCCGATGCAAGCGCCGCGGCGAGTGATGAGAGCAGAACATTGATGGCACTCACGGCCTCGGCCGATATCTTGACGGCAGGCGGCAGCAACTGCTTGGCGGTGACGGTCCGTGCTTGTAAGAACTTGGCGACGACCAGGGTACTCGTGTGCATATTCATCGTATTTGCGTCGTCTTGTCAGTATTGGATCATTTCATGACTCGCTCGATAATTGCGATGAGAGAGAAGGAATGTGCGCAAACGATGCGACACACGTCTTGTCGACACCTTGTTGTCACCATCGACAGTCCTTACAACGCACTTTCGTGGGTGGGGTATGCAAGGCAACGACTGCCATCGTGCAAGACTGGCCAATATCGCGGACCAATCGTTGGCCACTGTATTGAGCCAATGGGATCATTTCGTTTGCTCTCCAATTTCTTTTGAAATGTTCAACGTGGCTCGAATCTGTCCGCATTGGAGGGCCGTTTCCTTTCTTCCCTTGCCACCGTGACGCGTTTTGTTGACTGTTTACACCCGAAAAGCCTCGTTCTGCCGTTACACTTCATGTCATCAAAGATGTGTGGAGGAGAGATCACATGGACTTTCTCCGCTTCATCCCACTGACTCCACCTCGCGTCCCCGGCCGACTTCCTGCCACACTACCACCAAGACTCGTTCCGTCGCCGCCACCTCCAGCACTGGCAACATCAACGCCATTGACCATGACTGGCCGGAGCACGCCCTCAGGTCCACCGCCCGTCCACACTGCAGGTCGACACAGCGCGCTTTCCGAAAGCGTCGCTCGGAGCGGCTGATTGAAGTTGATGTACGGATCCGCTGCGCGCCCACTCCCCGATGAGTTTGCGGTCCCCGTGCGCATGATTCCCAGAGACGAGCCTGCACCAAAGCCGCGCTTGCCGCCGGCCCCGTTGGGCTGAAGCAAATGTTGTTGCATGTTGAGGCGAATGAATGCGGGCTCGCCTGGGAATGGGTCCTGGGTGCTCACAAGCTCAAAGATGAAAGCATACATGCCGCGGGCGCGGGCAATGTATCCGACGTCTGGACGCGTAAACCAGTGAGTGAAACCCTGACATGCCTTGGGAGCGTGGGAACTGAATAACAGTGTACCTTGCACCTTCCATCGCTCATCCTGAACAATCAAGCACTCTGGCGCCTCTCTCACAATCTGAGACACGGCCTGATCCACGGTACACCCGACCTCGATCCCAATCGCCACGAGCCGATGATTCCGACGCACTGCCGGATTTGCTGTGACCACCGTCACGGCCTTTGGATCAGCGCCTGCCGTCCCACCAGTCCCTACCGTAGCACCCGCGGGGCCCCTCCTTCCCACGGCCGCCGCCGCCACCGCGCCCATCAAAGCGCCCGCCGCCCCTCCGCCACCCCCGGGACCTTCGCCCGCTCCCGTCCGTTCGCTGATACAGAGCGTGCCCATCTTGTCGCGATTCAACTGCCCAAACCACAAGTACTTTGTCTGCTGTAACCCCGTGGCAATATCTTCAGCATCCACGAGCCGAATCCCATCGCGCTGATAAAATCGGTCGGCGGCGTTGGCGCGCTTGGCCGTGGCGCCCGACGCGCCCGGGCCGCCGGGTCCACCTGCCCCAAGGGCCGTGGCAATGTTGGCCTTGAGGTAATTGGACGTTGTTGTGGCGGTCGAGGGGGCGCCACTTGCAGCCACACTGGCTAACGCGGTCGCGTCGGCCGCGGGCGCCTGCTGCAAAGCGCGAAGCATGGCCGTTGTCCTGCGCTGCTTTGAAAACAACGACTCAAGGTAATGCCGAAACTCGTCGGCGTGTGGGACTTGCGCCACATAGTACCCGATGCGCGCAAACCAGCTGGCTTTACTTGCGCCGCCCGCGCCACTCGCACCAGATCCGCGCCCACCGCTTGCGCCGACGCCGCCGCCCGCACGATTGCCGCCCGCGCCGCCCGGCCCGCCACCACCGACCTCGTTCAAATGCACATCGGGCAATTCCATGAGCCGAACTTCGACGCCGTTCGGGTCCAGGTAGATGGCATAATGAATGTTGTCCATGACGGTTTGCATACCGAGGAGTGCGCGAAATCCCTTGGCATGCAAGCGCTTGATGACCCTTGGGAGAAAGTGCATGTAGACAATCAGGTAGTCGCGCGGGCACGTCCGGTCAAAGAGCACAGGGCCCGCAAGTGCAGATGCCGCGTCCGCGGCGTCACCCGCTCCACCCGACGACGAGGACGCGGGCGACGCAACGACCGCCAGAGAACTCGGTGAACCTGCTGCCGGCGTTGATGCGTGCGTGTCGCCTGCCCCGGAGGCAGCATTGGGATCAATGGGCGGCTTGATCACTTCAAAGTGCAGCTGCAACGAGTTTTCGTTAAACTCGGGCGACGATGTCCGGTAGGACATGCGGAACACGTAGTGGTTGCGCCCAAACGTCGATCGCCCGTCCAGCGTCATGCCGAGTGTTTGGTAAAACTCGATGGTGGCGGGCTCGTTAACACACGCAAACTTGAGGTAGCGCAGCCGGCATGCTTCAATGCCCGTGCAGGGGAACCGGTCCTTGGTAGAGGCCATGGTGGGTGGTTGTGGGGCATGTGTGAGGTGTGGATGCGTCGAGTGTACAGGTCACGTAGTTGGTTACAATTTAGGATTCGGGCTGCCTCCAGCTGCGTTGTTGTGTGCACCTACGTGGGAATCACATTGGGGCGTCGATTCGATTCACGACACGTTGGCAAGTTGAAGTGATAAAAAGACCAGTTCTATTCCATTATGTAGGAACACCAAAATAGGAAAGGGATGGAAATGCAGTAGAGGGAGAGAAACAAGGGGAAAACGCTGACCATCAAGAAAGAATGGCCGCAACGCGAAACGAAAGAAAATGCAAGAAAAGAAAAGAACGGCGAGTCAAGACACGAAAACAGGACAAGGAGACCAATAAGATAAACTCATGAAAAAGCTTCTGATCAAAGAGACGAATTACTTCTTGCCCGCCAACCGCTCTTCAAGAGCCTTGATCTCCTGCGTCAAGGTGGTAATGTACGAGTGCTCGTGCTCCAGATCCTTGTTGAGCTTGTCGCGCTCGGCAATGAGCTTTTGCTCCCATTGGCGGAACATGGCCTCCTTGGCCTTGACTTGCTCGGCAAACCGGCGGCGCAGGTTGTCTTCCTCTTCCTTGAACTTTGCGTCTTTGCGGGTGACCGTGGACACGATGCGACCGTTGGCGTCCAGGTGCGTCGAGCGGAAGTGCTCATAGTGCCGTTCCTCGGTTGTGGTCACAAGGTCGAGCATGTGCGAGCTGTTTGTTATCAACGAAGCAGTCAGTCA
Source organism: Catenaria anguillulae PL171 (assembly GCA_002102555.1). NCBI lineage: Eukaryota > Fungi > Blastocladiomycota > Blastocladiomycetes > Blastocladiales > Catenariaceae > Catenaria > Catenaria anguillulae. The sequence continues at coordinate 48,339 of MCFL01000079.1, read as the reverse complement.
ACCAGTTCATGATGCCAATAGAAAAAGAAAAGAGAAGAGACACGGTACCGAATCAACAAGTTCCTCAACTTGCGGAAATCACAATGTTCGTCATTTTCAACTTCACTCACGCCCCAGAGATACTGCCTACCGCGGACAACCCTGCCATCGGGCGTCTGGACATCGTCCTCGGACCCAATAACCGCATACGGCATGGCATCAATGAGCGCCACATTGCGCTCGGCCACGCCCTCGGTATCGCTCTCCACGGGCGGCGTGTACACATTGATCTCGTAATGAGCAATGGCGTCCCTGACCCTGCGCTTGAACTGAGCCAAATCCTTGGGCGTCAGCGTGTCGGCCTTGGCAACCACAGGGATCAAGTTGACGCGCGACCCGAGCCGCTTCATGGTCTCAATGTCGAGCGCACGCAACGTGCCGCCCGAAGGGTAGATAAAGTACAGGCATGCGTGGACGCGGCCGTCGAGAATGTCGGACCGCTCAGGCTGCATTTCTTGGCGCAAGTAGGATTCGTGTTGCCCGTCGATAAAGTCGATGATGGGTTGCCAGGCGTCGCGGTTGTTGACATAGTCGCCAAACCCGGGCGTGTCGACCACGTTGAGTTGCGTGCGGAAGCCCTTTTCCTCGAATTCTGTTATTGCGGTTTTTTTTTTGGGGGGGGGGGTTGTGTGTGAGTGTTTTGGTTTGTTTGAAAAGTGGGTGAGAAAACTAACTCAAAGACGAAATGACGAACCCACGCGAATGACATCGATCGAGACAGTCTTGCGGGCAAGCATTTCACGGCGCTTTGCCGGGTCGCGGTACGCCTTGATGGTGGTGGTGAGCAGAGTGTTGATATAGGTCGTCTTTCCTGTGCCAGATTCGCCCACGACCATGAGCGTGAAGGTGGCGCCCTTACGGGACACAATCTTGTGTGTCTGGTTGGGCAGGTTGGCAATGCCAATGGTGGAGGAGGCTGCACCGTTGAGCATGGTGGATGGGTCAGGTGGGGGGGGGGGGTGAATAAGTGGCAAGTGTCGATCCGGCGACAGCGGCTGCGATGGCCAAGTGTGCAAGTGGATGGGCGTCGAGGTGTGGTGGGCGAGCGGCGAGCGGGGGGCGTTGACGGTAAGAGCCGATGGCAGGGGGCGATGGTGGCGTGCGGGCCGTTGAGAGCGGTCGGTTGGAAGATTCAGAATCAAAGACGGAATTGCTTCAAGTGTGCAACTGCTTCATATGCTCTTTTGATGCATCCTTTATGATCGATGGATACGCCAACGCCAACGGCAGCAGGATGGAGTGCAAGATCACACGAGTGGCGTTGATCCGAATTTGAGAGCCAACCAATCGAGCATGTGGAGCCAGATTCCCACCCTTTGTGAAAAACTGAAAAGACCAAAGACTCACAGACTAGACTCGGAGAGTACACACTTGACCGCGGATGGGCGCACTGCATACATACTGGATTTGCACATTCTGGATCTACTTCAGCTTGTGTTAACGTTGGCTTGGCAGCAACCTTCGTCATCCATCTCAGACTGGCTGCAGCTGAGCAATTGGCGGAGGCGCATCGCGTTGGATCGGCGGCCTTTAGCCACCAAGAACAAGACGCGTCCGCAGCATAGCATCGGCAACAAACCGCACCCCGATCTGGCGTTCCGAATGGACCCGACCCGAGTCTGCAGCCTGCATGGCGACGGCAGCGGCGATGATGGCAAAGCGATCGATCGGGGCGGATCGGTGCCAAGTTTTCAACGCTAACCATACAAGAAGCAAGTTGGTCCCCTCCTCTGTTCTGTTGTCGACTGTCACATTGTTGATGATTGATTCGTGTTACTGTATCATATCCATGAAGCACATGCAGGCAGCCCAAGCAAGCAAGTGATTTCTTTTCAGGAAAAATAGCGCCACACTCGCCCTCTTCTTCTTCTTTAAGTCTTCAAGTCGCCCGTTTTTCGTTTGTCTTGCAACACCCTACCGACACCCTACCTACCACCCATCATGACCGCCTCTTCATCAAAGCCCATTGTCCTGCCCACGCCCTCGGACGCCCGCAAAGCCGCCTTTGCCTCGATCGCCTCGACGCAACGCAACGGGGCGCCCGCGCTCACCGAGGCCGATTTCGCCAAGGCCATCCGCGCGGCAGCCCCCGATGCCGTGCTGTCCGACAAGGACATGCACTCGCTGTTCCTTGCCGCCGACACGCACCGCGCCGGATCGCTGACGCTCGACGACATTTTGCTCTTTGAGCACACGCTGGTTGTTGCCGATGCGCTCCCGCAGCTCGCGCACAAGATGACGGGCCAAATCATTCCCGAAGTGCACTTGTCGCCTGCCGTCAAGACGCTCAAGTCGGCGTATGCATTTGCACTGGGGTCAATTGCGGGTGCCGTGGGCGCATTTTCCATTTACCCGATTGATTTGGTGAAAACACGCATGCAGAACCAGCGGTCGGCTGTGCCTGGCGAGCTGCTCTACAAGAACTCGATCCACTGCTTCAAAACCGTATTCCGCACCGAGGGCATTCGCGGGCTCTACTCTGGGCTCGGCCCGCAACTCATTGGCGTTGCCCCCGAAAAGGCCATCAAGTTGACCGTCAACGACCTTGTGCGCCACCTCATGACCACGTCGGATGGGTCCATCCCGATCTGGGGCGAAATCATGGCCGGATGCATGGCGGGCGGATCCCAAGTCATCTTCACCAACCCGCTGGAAATCGTCAAGATCCGATTGCAAGTGCAGGGCGAGGCCGGCGCAAATGCCCCGCGCCAGGGCGCAGTTGCTATTGTGCGGTCGTTGGGCTTGCGTGGCCTGTACAAGGGCGCCGGCGCGTGCTTGTTGCGTGACATTCCCTTCTCGGGCATTTACTTCACGGCCTATGCGCACCTCAAGAAGGACTATTTCGGCGAGTCGCCGTCCAAGCCGCTCACCATGACCGAATTGCTCATGGCGGGCGCCATGGCCGGCATGCCCGCAGCGTACCTGACCACGCCCGCAGACGTCATCAAGACACGTTTGCAAGTTGAGGCGCGCAAGGGCCAGACTCAGTATCATGGCATGATGGATGCCGCGCGCAAGATTTACAAGGAGGAAGGGTTCAAGGCGTTTTTCAAGGGCGGGCCAGCGCGCATTTTCCGGTCGTCGCCCCAATTTGGTGTCACGCTCATGACGTACGAGTTTTTGCAGGGCGCCGTGCCGTTCCCGTGGAGCTCGGATGCTGTGCCAAGGAGTCAAGAGACTAAGGCCGCGCTGGTGGCCCGGCCAGAGATGGATGCGGCGTTGACAAGGGCCAGGTTGGCGGCGTGGATGGTGGTCGATATCAACCGCAAGGTCACTGGGTCGTCGGCGTAAATGTGTCGAGGCATGGGGTAGCGGAAACGTGGAAATCTTTGCGATTGTTTTGTTTTGACCATTTGAGGACTCGTCGCTCTGGGTCCTCTTGTTACTTTTTGTTTTTCTCTTCACACATGTCCTCTTTCTTCTAGCTTGGTGGATCATTACCTCTCACTCTCTCACCCTCTCACCCTAATCTGTACGATTATTTTATACATGCGCGCGGACATCTACACTCGGCATTTTCCAACATTTTCTCCGAGCGCGTGCTTCCCCCATGTGGAAATTAATTGCAAGCTGGAATTACGAGAGGCGGCGGCGTCACCCCCAGCTTGGACTCCGAGTCGGAGATGTCTGAATCGTCAGGGGAGTAGATGTCTGACTTGGCCAAGGGCCGAGCGAATGAGTTATACCAACGTTGGGATCTTGAAGCGAGGTAAGACGGCACCACGGCGCGAGGGGGACTGCCACCGTTAGTTGCGGCAGCCGGGAATATTCACCACGTATTGCGGTGCAGGTTGCGTGGTTTGCGGTGAAGGATTAAAGATGTTCATGGCCATCACGTCACGCCCATCACCGCCCTCGCGATCGAGCCTTCGGTTTTCGCTGGGTCTTTCGTGAGCTCATGAATTGTTTCAGGTTAACGGCAGTGGCGATTTTACCTGTGTACGGTATTTATCGATCGACAACCATTTGTGTGATTTATGAGCCGGAACTGCACCGTACCGTGCGGTGTGGGGGTTTTACGAAAACATTCCAATGCGAGTGTTGGAGCCAAGGAGCCTCCCATAGCATTGCTGCACACTAGGAAAGCTTTGCCCGCTCACCTGTACTCCGTCGTTTGCTCAAGGCCGTCCGTCATCTCTCCATGAACTGATCCTCCAACCTCCAACCAGCTCGCCCGCCTCTTTTTGCACCAACAGCCTACAATCACCATCATGACCACCTCTGCTGCCGCCCCAACCCAAGCTCTGTGCATTGGCCTGACGTACCCAGGGTCCGACAGCCCGCTGCCCGGATGCGAGGTCGACGCATACAACATGACACAGCTCGCGTCCAACATGGGCATTCCCGCCGAATCCATCACTGCGCTCTCGGATGTGAATGGCACCGATGTGACCAAGGCAGACATTCTGGCCAGCTTGCGCGAGATGGTCGACAACGCCAAGCCAGGGGACAAGTACGTGGTTTGCATGCCGCGCAACGTGACGAGACGACTCAAACCGCTCATCTGCGATACTCTCGCTACTCAAATAGCCTTTTCGTTTCGTGGGCCGGGCATGGTGGCCAGCGGGCATCGACCGAAGCGGGCGAAACCGACGGCCTGGACGAGCTCATCTTTGCATCCGACGGTCCCATCTCGGACAACGAAATCTACGACATCTTACGCGACCTTCCTGAGGGCTGCAACATGAACATGGTCTTTGACTCTTGCCGCTCCGGTACCATGGCCGACCTGGATTTTGCCGACTTGGACGCAAACATTGTGTGTGTGTCCGCTGCGCTCGAGTCGCAAAACTCAACGGGCGATACATCCGGTGGCGTGTTTACCAACCAGCTGTGCGAGGTGCTGCAAGAAAACCCAGGGATTGCCTTGGCCGATGCCATTGAAACGGTCAACACGTTGAATGCCGCCAATGGCGTGCCGCATGTGGCCATGGTCACAACTACGACAGGCGCAGAGCACTGTACGTTCTGTTCTCATGCTGATTCTTCATGATGTTCAGCTTCTAACTGCCTGCATGCGTTTCCAGTACTCCAAGAACCAGCATTTGGGCTTGCTGATCCCGTGGAATTCACCTCCGACGGACTCGACGACTTTATCGACCAGATTGCCATTCAAGATGCGGCGGGCAAGGCCGAGGCACTGGCATTGGAGTTGGACGCCATTCAGCAAGACTTGGCCGACACGAGCGTTTCGCGGGATGCCCATCCAGCAGCAGATGATTTGGAAGAGGCAGGATTCTAAGTTGTTGGATACCTAGATGTGTTGGCCGTCTCACAACGTGCCTTGTTGAATTTGGATGCACGTCATTCTTTTCTTCTGTTCCGCTCATGTCCTGTATGGAAAATGGCGACAAGTTCGTTTGCCCTTGTGATCTGGCGGGCAACTTGCCAATCCGTAGCCAGTTCACCCAAACGTCAACGCAATGATCGTCAGCACGTTGGCGTCCTTGACTAAATATTCACCGAATCGAGCAACCGCATACCTTGGATAAATCGCCACGACCATTTGGCTGCCAAAAGATGACCCAGCGGCTCAAGTGCGGGCAAGAGGAGTCCTTGACGGGAACACGCTTGTATGCTGCACTGGACGGGACATAAATAATGTTGTTGGCAGTCAATTGACGGGAGCAGTTGATGTGGCTAGCACGGACCTGGCGTTTGCCAGTACAGCCCGGAGACAAATGTAGAATTTGAGGCGAAGGCATGAGACGCATGAGCTGGAAATCGCACTGGAAAGCGCAAGAGTGAGACATATTGTGCAGATTGAACGATGTGCATAGTCAACAGTTTGACACGGTCAAGTGAAGCCACAGCAAACGCACAACCACAGCCGCAGAATGGAGCTATGTCTTGTCTCAAAAAGCAATGAGATCACCTTGTATCGACATCCCACTTGTTCCTGATCCCGCCCCCTGGGCCAGTGGCACGAGTCGTCATGTACAGACTGTGTTCAAGGTGACCTGACGTATGATTGAACAAAGTTCCGCTCGACTGCACCTGAATCCACGATCGATTGGTGTAGCAGGCTATTCCTCACCCGTCAGAAATGGACCTGAAATGATCCTTGTTGTTCAGATTGTACCTCCACAGTAAGTAATTCCGCCACATGTGTATACGGCCAGGTACATGGGCATACGTTTCCGTATGATGCGGTGGCTTTTGTTCGCAGGAAACGTGAGAACTCGCGAGTCACGAAAGCGGACGAAAGTGCTGAACGCAGCGCAGGGGATGTGGGCTGCGGCCACATGATTTTTTTCGGCAACAGTTGTCAGGGAGGACGTCTCAGGTGTGCGTAGTTTAATGACGTTGCTTCGAAATCCATCGCGAGATTCATGCATGGTGTATCATGACCGTGTGTTGCGGTGCGGGATGTCCGGCGAGCCATTCCACAACTCATGCATTCACGTTGAGCAACTCAAGAGCATGCAGCCGAATGTCAGTGACGCTGGAGCCCGAGGGCCGACGGATGCATGCCATCGGTATCGTCGGCAGAAACGCAGCGCTTAAAACCCATCCTTCGCCCGCTCACCTCCAAACCACGACGCCTTTCAGCCCCTGATTCCCTCCAAGTCGAGCTCATGATCTGATCCTCGGCCAAGTCGACCTTCCTCCGACCAAGAACAGCACCCGCAACACTCGCCCCTCTTGCCCTCACACACGACCCGATCACCATGGCTGCCCCAACCCAAGCTCTGTGCATCGGCATGACGTACCCTGGGACCGAAAGCCCGCTGCCCGGCTGCGAAATCGACGCGTACAACATGACACAGCTCGCGTCCAACATGGGCATTCCCTCGGAATCAATCACCGCGCTCTCGGATGTGAATGGCGCTGATGTGACCAAGGCAGACATTCTGGCCAGCTTGCGCGAGATGGTCGACAACGCCCAACCGGGCGACAAGTACGTGGATTTCATGTCACGAGACGCGACGAGACGACTCAAACCGCTCATCTGCGATACTCTCGCTACTCAAATAGCCTTTTCGTTAGCTTCAGTGGGCATGGCGGGCAATCCATTTCGACCGAAGCGGGCGAAACTGACGGCCTGGACGAGCTCATCTTTGCATCCGACGGTCCCATCTCGGACAACGAAATCTACGACATCTTGCGCGACCTTCCCGAGGGCTGCAACATGAACATGGTGTTTGACTCTTGCCGCTCTGGTACCATGGCCGACCTGGACTTTGCCGACCTCGACGCCAACATTGTATGCGTGTCTGCGTCGCTCGAGTCGCAAAACGCGCTCGGCGGTGAATCGGGCAGCGTGTTTACCAATCAGCTGTGCGAGGTGCTCGAGGCGTACCCGGGGATTGCCTTGGGCGATGCCATTGATACCGTCAACTCGTTGAATGCCGCCAATGGCGTGCCGCACGTGGCCACGGTGACGGCGACGTCGGGCGGCGAACAATGTGCGTTCCTCATCATGGCTTTTGTCCCCATGGCTCTCTGTATCTGCACCGTCTAACGGCCCGTTTCCCTTTTTTTGCAGTGCTCAGCGAACCCGCATTTGGGATCACCGATCCTATCCAATTCACCTCGGACGGGCTCGACCAGTTTATCGATCAAATTGCCATGCAAGAATCGCTGGTTCAAGAGCAGGGCGAGGTCGGGTTGGAGCTGGAAATGGCTCAGCAAGACTTGGCCGACACGCCCATTGCGATGCCTACTGGGTTTGAGACTGGCAACGGGTTTGATGACGCGGGGTTCTAAGTGGGACATGAGAGCGGCCTCTTGTTATTTGTTGTATTCTCTGGTGTATGCTTTGCACGTTCGTGTTGATTGCTGATTTGCTTTGCTCAATGCACATTTGATCCCTTTGCTTCGATGTGTAGTGAGGGAAACAAAAAGAATTGCATAGGGAATGAATGGGACAGGATCAGAATAAGACTCTCGTCAACGACAAACACAAAGAACCGAGACAGTGTTTACATATGTAAGTACACGCCCGAGGGAAGACTCGCCAAAAAAATGAACTCACCACCGTGCACTCGACGACCCCATCATTCCCGACCCCGCCGCCGCCGACGCCAGCTGCATCATCATACTAGCCATGGCCGCGGTTCCGTCCCCGCTGCTACTCGGCACGCCCATAATCGACTGGTGCGGCTGCGGTTGCGGCTGCCCGCCAGTCGCCATGGCGTGCACAATGACCTTGGCGGCATGCACAGCAAATGCGGCAAGCTGTTTGAGCGCGCGGATCCACAGGTGTGCAATGGGCCGTGTGAGTGGATTGGAAATGATAAAGTGAGTCAGGGCCGTGGTTCCTTTGACTGTGGCGTGGTGGGCGGGTGAGACTTTTTGTGTGTGAGAATGAGAGATTCGCGTGTAGCGGAGAAACTTTCAGCGTACATCCGAAACGAGCAGCAGAAATCGCGAGGTGGAGAAGCGAGATGCCAAGGTCGTGTGTGAGCGAGGTGGCGGTTGGAGCCGGGTGTTGAGGAGGAACTTGTGCCACGGGCCAGAACGTGTGCTGATGCTGCACTGGCACGGGCTGCGGCTGTTGATGTTGTTGGTAGATGAATGACGAGGATTGCTGGTGAATCGGCTGGGGCGGGATATCTTTTTGCTGATGTTGGTAGAAGGGAGAAGAGACGCGCTCGGGAGGTGGAGCAAGACTCGTGGGAATGGCGGGAGGAATGCCGAGAATGAGCGAGAGAAGATCGGTCTGCTGTGGCTGCGGCTGTGTTTGACGATTCTGAATCATGACGGGCGGGTAGTATTGGTTGTACGGCGGCAGTGGTTGCTGGTGAGACATCGTGGTAGTGAGCTGAGTGATCGGCATGGCTTGAGAGTGAGTCACTGGCGTGGCCGACGACACAAGCTGGTCGGTTTGGACCACGGTCGCAGCAAGACTAGCACTTGTCGCCACAGGCTCATTGACCTGGAGCGTGCGCTGGACGATGGTCGACCAAAAGGAAACGGTCGCCAGCGGCGCCAACGGGTGACGTGCGGCATTGATCGCATCGGCCGGCGACTGTGGCCGGGGCCGTGTCGCCGAGACGGGTGGCAGCGGCTGACCTTGGTACGGGTATTGCGGGTACTGTTGGAAGTTTTGCATGGTGTGTCGCTCGGTAAATCAGACTAATAACACCAGGGACGCGGATGTGTGATCCTGTTCCTTGTGCTGCCAAAGAAGGAAGGAGGATGACGTGGGCTCGGCCAACGAGCCAGTCTGCTTGTCCCGAGTGTGTTTGGCGTGCTGGGAATCATGGCCCGTGCTTTGGTGTCAAAGAATGACGGGACTTCAAAGATCTCAGCGTTCATATAAATAAAGAAATTGGTAGACTTCACGTGAACCAACAAACGCCATTTGGGAAGGGGAAGGCAATGTCATTCAAGTTGCCGAATCGTCGAATTTTCAGTTGAGAGCCGATTCATTGTTCACACTAGAAACAACAAAAGCAGGGTAGTTGTCCATTCGTTGCCATGGTCCTTTTCGATGCAATGGATGAATGGGTGCGACAACTTGAAGAGCAAAGCAGAAAAGGTGTGTAGTTGCCGCAAAGGCTCATTGCTCGTCGGCTCACCTGGCGGGATTTCGCAAGAGGCTGTGCGAGTGCGCCAGTTTCTTGCACAGTGACACTGGTAGTTCGACAACAACCCGCACGGCTTGAGACGGAGCCACTTGGGTGAGTTCTCCACTTGCAGGACGCCGTAGATTCGTCAGCTTGGGCATCGCATACGGCGTCTGTACGTGGAAGTCTCGGAAAAAACAAGGGTGTGATTGGCGACGATGGAGGGTCGTTTTCAACGTAACGGACCTGTTGAAAGGTAAGGTGGAGATTCCCAGACAGACTCTGAGCGGCACATTGGATTGAGTATTTATATGAGACGTTAAAAAGACCCATCGACCGAATAGCAACCGGTTCGGTCGTCACTAGTCGGGCTACTACATACGTACTACTTGCGATTTGCCACGGCTTTTGCTGCAAACACAGCAAACGCGTTCGCACCCAGTTTGCCACCTCTCGCCTCACGCAAATACTTTACACACCTTTCTCCCATCCTTGATACACTCTTGTACGAGATGGCATGTAAATACAGACTGCATGTAACCATGTGCAATAAAGATTTGATAGAGTATCCGTAGACTCAGCACAGCTTGAACCATCAACGACGGCGTTGCTTCCAAACACCTGTCCTTGCCCTACTTGTCAAATCCAACAACCTCGTCCTGCCAGATTCCTCAATCTATTGATTCAGTCAAGTATAAAACCCACCCAAGCACCTTATCACCATGTCGGCTATGTCAACTTCGCCAACCGACAGCAAGCAGTTTCTCACGGCAGCTCGGTTGCGAATCACTATCGACAGTTCCATGTTGGCTTTGTGTTTGCCCTGGACATGCTATTGCTTCTGGACCGGCGGCTGGTCATGTCGTGCGTGCCACGGGATCGCCAAACCCAAGCAGTATCAATTGCGGGACCAGGTTTTCGCAAGATGAAGTGGCCTGGCTGTGTGTGCGTTCGTCTCTTGCTGCCACGTGGAGCACCCGTGCACCTGCCAGCATTGTTGCCGAGCTCATCAAGCCAACACGTTTGTCTCTTGCCGCCGCGTCCAACACTGCTGCCGGCCGCGCTCAACAAGCCGGCGCATCCATCTCTTGCTCCCACCCGCGCATCCACCCATCACTGCCGCGCTCACCAAGCCAGTACATTCAACTCTCGCTGCCGCGTCAGACTCCAACACGCGCGCACCCGCTGCTGCCCCCAATGCGCTCACCAAGCCGGCGCATTCAACTCTTACTGTCACGTCTGCAAAGCGCGTGCATTCTGCAAGTGAGCCCGGCCACGATGGGACCAATGCGCACAATCCAGGCAAGCGCATGCACGTCAATGATGACCGATTGCAAGCACCAATGCCAGATGGGTGCGTACAACGATGCACATACTCTATTTAACTCTTGATTGACTCTTCTGACATTGAACCTGAATTATAGTGCCTCTCCACTTCCTGGCCGGCCATTTGAACCACGCCGTGGTGGCAGCAAGCCGGAGGCTTGTGTCTTTTGCAGTGCGCTTGGCCCATGCTGGATCCTTGACTTTGATGGCAATTGGACTCGGGCACGCATTTGCAAGGATTGCGCTGACTTGCACAAGATCCCAGCCATCCACATGTCACGTCCATGTGCGCACCGCGTCTTTGACCAGTGGGGCCGGTGCATTCGTGCGTGCCACACATCCTGCCGTGGGCAACCAAAAACGTCTCCCTCGGCCAACTTCTGTCAACGTCACCAACGCTTGCCCCTCAATTCGCCCAATCTCTCACCGTATCACAAGGTTGTGATCAAGACCACCAAGGGCCGGGGCCGGGGTCAGGAGATCACCCTCTCCAACAAGTGCAGCACCCTCACTTACGGCCACTACAGCACAACAACATATCTTGTCGACATCACAGGTGTTGCAACCTCCCAGCTGCTTTGCCTCCAGTGCGCTGTACAGCTGGCTCGCCCAATCATCCTGAGCGATTACCCGTGCTCATTCCGGGTGTTCAAGGATGGTCGGTGCGTCCAAGCATGCCACTTCATTGCACGCGCGGTCGACGCCAACAAGAAGTACTCGGCGAGCAAGGACAAGTTGTGCGCCATGCATCACCCATTCGCAAACCCCCATGATTGCGACCGAGGCAAGGCGTTGGTTGCTCTACTTGGCTTGATTTGGTGTCTTGTACGACGGCGCGGTCCCGTGCACGGAGGAAGTTGAGGGCTACCGCAAGGTCAAAGGTCGGCGCTGGCAACATTTTTGCCTTGCTGGACAATACACAACTCAACATCACGGCCGTGATTTGTGCCACGTGCGATCTGCCCAATGCCCACCGTCTCAGTGACAAATCATGCCCATGGTTGTATGCAGAAGGTGACGAGGTTGGCCGTGCCCGCAACTTGCGCTCAAAGGTCGCATTTCAGCTCATCAACACAGAGCTTGGCGTTTCGCCGACTGATTACATTCTGCTGCACGTCCATTGCGAGTGGCCAGCCGCCCGCGATCTACATCTCATGATCTTTAACGCCCATACGCCCGTGCCGTGGAATGAGCTTCAGCTGATGAAGTGGCCTGGCTGTGTGCGCGGCATGACATGTCACGGTGCGCTCTCCGTACCATTGACTCGTTCATTGGTGCTTGCAAGTACACTTCCAGGACCGGTCACAACCTTGGCCATGGCTCAAGTCAAATGGCCCAGGACTTTTTGGACTTTTTGCCAGCCATGATTCGCGAGTCGGCAGAGTTTTTGGGATGCGTCGATCAATGGTTCAACGAGTCGCCAGAAATGCGACTGGCACTTGATGGTTGTGTGTGGGATTGGCTGTCTGGGATTGAATCGGTTGCAGGGTAGTCGCATGTCATGTCGCTGATTTTGTGTCATTATTAATATTCATGTCTTGTCGTCGTCGCATGTTTCACATGAGGCTGGAGGGAGCTATTCAGGAAACGAATACCATTACTTGTCCCGCCCGACTTCCTGACACCTTTCAGTTGGAAATGCATTTGTCGTGAGGTTTCAAGTATGCATAGCATGTGAAAGCAGATTGTTCTACATAACAGTGTCACAATGGACGCTACAAAACCACTTACTGCAACTTTACCGCCGGCTGCTTCTCGCTTGACGTCCGCCATCCGCAGGGGCAGCAGTAGCGCCAACGCCGGCGTCACGTTTGCCACCCCATCAACATCAGCGGTTCCCATAGCGGCTGCGTCTGCTCACGATCCACGCGGTGCGCGTCCAACGTTGCCACCGCTCACGACGCACCATGAGCTCGAGGAGCAAGCCAGAGCCGAGTCAACAGCGAGCGCCGGGCCGCTCGAATCAGCGACAAACACGCTGACGCAGTGGCAAGAGCAAGCGCTCGAGTCAGTCGCGCAAACGCTGTTTTCCAAGCATTTCACGCAGCAAAAGCTGAGGGTGCATCATAGTAGTCATGCGGCTGGCGGCGACGGGAATGGAGATGAGGGAATCGGTGCCGAAGCAGTAGAGGATGATCCGTTGGGACCCGTTTCAGGTTTGTTTTCCGAATTGGACAATCACGAATATGTCATCCGAATCAATGGGCATGGATTACACAGGCCAGCGGCGCCTCCTCTCGTCTATTCCGCTTCAGCTTCTGCTCATATTCAATGCAACATTGTTGCCGGTTTGGTTCGGAATCATGGTTTCCGTGACAAGTGAAAAGGTGCGCGTTCACGCCGCCGTCGACTACATCAGCGAGGGCTGACAGTCGTCATGCTGTACTCGGTAGTTTGCCGATTGGGCGGCAAGAGACGTCAACGTCAACGAGTTTTACTCATTTACGCTCCACTTTACCCTCATCGTCTTTACCATTTGCGAGCCAGCACGGTTGCTGCTTGGCTGGCGTGGAAACAGAAACGAAAAGGTCCGAAACTCGCACTTTCCGACCAACTCGGCCAAATCACTGACTGCACAGTCCTTGCTCACTCCCATGCGTGCATGTCACAGATCCCCGACCTTGCCGGCTTCCTGCTATTGACGGTCCTTCCACAATTGCTCATCCTTTTGTACTATCCCTTTATCCAGCGGGCGCACAGCGGGAGCCAAATCGACGCACTAGAGGTGAGTGTCAATGTGATTTACATGCTGCTGGTGCTGCCACAGCTGCCCCTGGCATATCGGGTCGCGGATCGGGTGTTTCTGGCATTGTGTATTCCAAATCGCTCGTGAATGAAATGCGTACGCATTCGTCTCGTACGGAGGGCAAAATCAAACCGGTGACCATCGATACGAGTTCTACTTTGCACCACTTTCATGGCGTCCGTGCAGGCGTGAAACCATGCCGAGCAGGGCAACAGCAACATTTGGAAGAAGAAGGAATGTAAATACGATAAATAAGTATGGCACAGCACATCAAGTTCTTCTTCCCCGTTTATCGTGACATAACGCTCCAAGCACCAGCCAAGCGCAATTCGAAAAAAATGCCGGTTAAGCGGCTGCACAATCAGGTGGAGCTGCCGCCCGTGGATCGATGTCAAATCGAGCCCAACCACCTTTTGTCTCCTTTTGTCGTCGCTGAGAGCTGCTCGCCCTCGTACCACCGCTCTGAATCTCCTTGTCCAATGAGTTGGCGTTGAATTGCCGACAGCCACTTGCGCACATCCTTGGCCTCCATTCACACGCCGACCGAGTCCCATCGTTTGCACCTGCTTAGCCACTTCGAAACGCCCGCGTTAGGCGACACCGCAAACCTCAAATGCTTACTCCACAAACACCTACTTGTTTCCTCGACTTGGCAAGCGCCCTGCGATCTCACGACCGTCGGAGTGGCCAGGCGCGGATCGTGGAGGCGCCCTACATTTTGAATCGGCCGCCGCAGGACAATAATCCAGAGTTGGATGCAAAGCGATCTGGTGGTGTTGCCGGTGGCCGGTGCAGACCAAGAAAATCATTGAATGTGTGCTCGTATGTGTGTGAGTGATGCGAGCTGCGAGCATCACGTGCGGAATGAATTTGAGGAAGTGAGGTGATGCGTCGCCGAGCAAATGCCGTGCAATGCAAGAAACGGGTCGACATGTGGTGTTCATCAGTTGCATAAAAAGCGACGGTGACAATGGGTGATGGTCGACACTTGATCGAGTGAGATTCAGTGCAGGTTGGACTGGGTCGTGAATCCGGTTATTAGTGGGGAACAGCGGCCGACTACAATGCGTGGGGCACACTGCAAAGATCGAGGGCGGCTTGGACGGCTGGGCGGCTGTGTGAGTTTGCACAGTGAATGTGTTTGAATGTTGTCGTCGCCACGGAACGCGGTTAACCCATGAGGGAGATGGCAATGGGTGTGACGATGTGCTGTGAGTCTAGGCGGATACATTTGAAATGAAAATTGTTGTGGGAGCGGGCCACGAGTCAAGTCGTGAGTGACAAGTATGTAGGAAAATGTACCATGCACAAACACGCGCAGCGGCTCGGCGGAAAAGTGCGACTGCGAAAGTCAGGAACAATCGATCGATGTCTCATCCGCTCAAGCTCAAAAAGGTGGGCAGATGGGAAAACAAGGTCGGAGATGGCGGATCGCGGACCATATCATGCCAGGTATTTGCGGTGCGGAGGTGAATGCGTGCCGGACCCATCGTCCTATTGGCCCAACAACGTTCAAGAGTGGAGGCACCAACGACGCAGATGCCCTGGCAATCGAAAGCAGATATCATAAGCAATCTTTCGCAAGGGCTTAAAGCCGCTCATGTCCGCAATGGCGGCGGATGTGTCCGTGATCCCGCGTGAGTCTTTGAGTATGTTGAGCGAAGCACATGCAGTGGCCCTGGTCGGGTGGTGATGCGGCAGAGGGAGTGTTCCGCAAACGAGGAAAATACATATTGTTACATGATCCAGATCCGTTGAAAGATGTGGGTGAAGACTGAAGACTGGATTTCGCGGCAGCGTGTGGACGCGGTCGGAGGCCGTGGCGACATGGAGACGGGATTGGCCTAGGGCTGCAGGTGGTCAAATAGGACTTGAAATGCAAAACACTGCTGTTCATCCAAGGTCATCTCATTGGGAAGGCTTGTTCATTCGTTTGAGAAGAGGCAGTCTTGTCCAGCTTCATGGTCGTACATAGTCAACAGTCAGTCCAAGTGCCCATTCATATGAGTGGAAGGAGGATCGGCGAGCCATCATCACTGCAGTGTGGCGCGGCGCGTGCTGACGCGTAACTCCTCGCTCGCTCGGCCCGCCTCCACCTTGCATGCCTCGTTGCCAATTGCCGGGATGCTTTGCATTGCCCAGGCTATGACGATAGAAGAAGTATAACAAAATATTCAGCGCATTTCCAAGTAGGAAGCAATCCCTTGTATTCTCAAATGTGGTGGCGCCAAAGACGAGATCATTCGCGAACGTGGCCAGGCCACTTCAACTCTTGCCCAGCTTCGACTGTGCCAGCACGGCTTCAGGGAGAGTTTATAACGAGTAAAGTACTCATTGTGCTTTCAATACATTCACGTCCAGTTCCCGTCAGTATCTCGTCGGGCACGGGAGAGCAGCCAGCAGCAACTCATCTGCTGGCGATGATCATCAAGCTGACCAGAGCGCCTGCAAGACTCATACCAATAACAAGTCACGGCTTCGCTATTGAGCACCACGGGCTTTCGTCTAATGTTACGAATACCTACGCAGCCACATTCAATGGCACACGTTGGGACCAATGTCAGGGTATGACCAGAAAAATGTGATTTTCTTGCGACCAGAGATCAGAGGTTGACCGGACATGATCTTGAGACTGCAGGGGGTAACGCCGGCGCTGTTGCCCGACCTTTGTCAGATAATGATTCAAATGTCAGGAGCTTGAGTCCGGGATCAGCCATCCCCTAACGTTTACTGCCCATCTATAGCCGTCGTTCACATTATGATGGCGAGCTGACTGACCCCACCAATCAACCGGCGGCGCGCAATAAACGTGATCTGCGAGCGAGCAGCTCAATTTGGGCGCAGGCGTGTGAAAAGCGTTCGCATTTGTTGCATTTTTGTCCTCGTCCTCGCTCGTTTGCGCGCTCTTGGATCGCAAACGACCACGCTCTTGCTCCATTCCCAATAGCTAAATCCAAAAAAAAATCAAGTTCTTGCAAACTCAAGGTCAAGTTTTTGCTCCCAAAGCAAAGTGCCATCGCCTTACTCAACAAGCTCCTCGCCTCACCGCCCGATCCGATCCAACGCACCACTTGCTCCAATTCATTTGCCCTCATCGGTTCGATCGAGTGAAAGCAAATACCTCCCTGCCTATTAATAACCGACATTCGCCAGAATTCGTTTCCGATCTGCTTGCAACGGTCAAACCACCGTCCCAGTCGTCGTCGACCTAGACACATATTTACCTAGACTCAATGTTCGCACTCTTCCGTCCTACATATGTAGCCCTGAACACGTCGCGTCCTGGCCACTCACTGACCCACACTCGCGTTTGTTTGACGCAGACATTACCGTCAAAATGTCAATTGTCGTGATTTACACGTTTGCCGCTGTGATCGGTCTCGCCCGAAAGGCGACTGGTGTCCTCATTCCTGCCATGGGACTTGATACTCACTGGATATCTCCAGCCACTGTCCCCGCGCCCGAACCCGTCGTTCTCGCCCATCATGATTCCCTCCTCAAGCAAGTACCCGCGGCGGAAGCAGGCCAAACCAATGAGCCAACGCACGCGACGACTGCGAGCTGCAACTTGGCTGCATTTCGTCACGACACCGATGGGCAAGGCGCCATGCAGGCAGCGGATGCAGAGCTTGAACATGCCCGACAACAGCTAGCTGCTGTGCAATCTGAGGCGGCCAAGACGGCCGCAGTCTGGGAGTCCATGGCCGTTCAGCTCAAACACCGGCTCAAGGACCAAGTCATTGCGCGAGAGCATGCCGATCACCATGTTTTCTACGTGCAAGAAGAGTTGGGCAAGGTTCGCCGTCAGCTCGAGCGGTCGGCCATGGCAGCAGCGATGCATATCCACAACCTTGAGCACGAGGTATTGCATTCGCGCGCATCAATCACGGCACTCACCGGCAAAATTGAGATGCTACAACAAGACAAGACGCGCTTGGCCAACGACTTGAATCACACGCGGCATTTACTTTCGGGCGCGTATGAAGCGCAGCGCCAAGGAACAGCAAAGATGGCCGAAGCCGCAAGGTCGGCGGCCAAGCTCAAGGCCGCAGAATACGAGGCCCACAAGCTGGGCATGTACTTGGACATGGCGACCAAGATGGACGCCATGGATCTCAAGCAAGCGCACGCCAAATTTGCGGCCGAACGTCGCTCGCTCGTCCTTGCGCTTTCTGACATTGCGCTTGCAGGCTTGCGCACGCGCCGCCAACTGGCCGTTGCGCGGGATATGGCCAATGTGTTCAGTCGTGATGCGCGAGGTTTGCGCGAGATGGTTGGTATGCAGAAGGAGACGCTTGAAAACGTGATTGCGGACAAGGGTCAATTGGCCAAGCGGATCGAGGAGCTCGAGACGCAAGCGTGCGCTGCCTCGTCCGATCCGGCTCCGGCTACAGTCGCTAAAGGCGACTTGTGCGGTTCGGTGCACCGTCAAGATTCCGCACTTGACGACACAGCGACCGAGGATGCTATTGAGAAGCAGGCGCCCGTGGTTCAAGTGCACTTGAGTCAAGACGAGCATCGAGAGAATGGCGACCAAGTGCGCCAGGATATCACGGTTCATGCAGTCAAGCGCGAGTGGGAATTGCGTGAGCAGGCAGCTTGTCAAGAAGGTTACCAATTGCGTGTGCAACAGTTTCATGAGCAGAACCGAGATCATGAGCAAGAGAAAGAATTCGCGTCAAGTTTGCGTCGTCAACTTGGCGATTTCCGGCCCCGACCAGTACGTAATCGTTGCCACACGTCACAAGAACAAGCTTGTCGTCAAATGCCCATGGGCCAAGTTGGTGGTGTCAAGAGGCGATTCAGTGCGGGTTCCGATTCTGATTTGGCGGATATGGTGGTCGCAACAACGGTCGCAGCAACAGTCGCAGCAACGGTCGCAGCAACGGTCGCAGCAACGGTCGCGGCAACGTATGGCGAAACCCATATTTGTCCTGACACAACAGTGCGGCAAACTGTGATCATGGGCCATTGCGGCATTCAAGGTGATCGAGGAGAATTGCATCAGGACACGGATCTGGTCAATGACGCACTGCAGGTCGGCGAGCAACAATTGCGAGATATTCAGGCTCAGGTCACAGAGGAACAGACGTTATCGACGAGCAGCGGCTTTGCTCACGGGCTGACCAAGGCGGCGGCTGTAGCTGGCAATTTAAGAGTCGAGCCTCGGTCACGGTCAGGAAGCGTGGCAGACTCTGGCGAGGCAGACGCTTGTGCAGCGCGTGTATTTGCAGAACTGGGTCGCAAGCTTCTCGCCCATGGTCAACCAAGTCAGCCAGCGGCATTTCCTCACATCAACGCGGCGCCCACGCAACAGTCAATTGAAGTACAAGAGTTGCGTCGCGTTTGTAACGAGCAGCGCGCACGTATTGCCAAGCAAGACGAGAGTTTGGAAACGCTCAAAGAGCAACTCAGGTGGCTCTGGGACTATATCCGTTGGGGTGGTGTGCCCGCAGCACATGTGCGACGTGATTCCTGGTAACATGTTGAATGGATTCCCTTGGCAAGTGTGGACACGCACTGGCCTGGTTTGTAAATATGTGTCATTGATGCTCTCTCAGTCCGAAATGAATTGCCACCATTTCCTCTTTTCTGGACACGTTTGGTCTCTTTCCTATCCGTCTGCCGTCCAAGTGAGATGAAACAACATTCCCTTGACATTACTTACTGATGGGCGGTACTGTCCGGTTCAATGAAGAGCGCAAGAATAAGAATGCTTCTCAATGACCCATGTGCCTGAATCGGTGTGTCCAAAACATGTCCAACACTCAATCCAGCGAAAACAAAAATGAACCATCCGGGGTTCGAACCCGAGCCGCCACCTTGGAAGGGTGATATGCTACCACTACACCAATGGTTCACTGGTGGAGAGGCGGCTCTAAAGTCACGTTTTGTTGTTGTTGCCGTCAGAAGTTTGGGTGAAATGAATGACACGACGAGTGAGTGAGTGCGAGGCGGAAGAGAAAGCAGAAGCAAATGAAACCCTGTGTGTATATAGGAGAATGAATGAAAAGAAGAACATCAACAACGACAATGCACGGCACTCACAAGAACAACTGCTTGACATCCCCACTGCCAAAGGCATCCCCACACGTTGGACACTTGCGTTGCCTCGTCTCAATGCGCAAATCAATGCACCCACGGCAAAACGTGTGCATGCACTTGACCAGCACCGTGTCCTTGAACCTGTGCTGGCACACGCCACATTGCAGCAACTGCCGGTAGTTTTGCAGCAAGTCCTCGTCGCCCACGCCTGCACCTACCATGCCCGACTCGCTCACAGGCATGGGCCCGCGCGGACCACCGACGGCACTCGACGCTGACGCGGCCGCAGCCTTGGCCTGCGCTTGAGCCTGCGCCGCAGCCGCTTGTGCTTGCGCTACGCGCTTGCCATGCTCGGCCACCAGCGAATCCCGCTCGGCAACCACTGCCGTCATGGCCGCCACTTTGCCCTCGGCTGCAGCCAAAAGTGCCTTTGCAGCCTCGCCGTCGGCCGTGCGCTGGTCGAGAATCGCGCTCAAATGCGCCACTTGCTCGTCGGCCGTCTTTGCACGTAAATCCAACCCGGCGACCTGTGCCTCCAAGTCTGCCGCGCGGCCCACCTCGCGCATGGCGCGTTCCTGAGCCAAGGCGGCCTCGCGGGCGACTGCCGCAACATGCGTGGCCGCGGCACGATCGCGATCTTCGGCTGCGCGCACGGCATCCCGCAACACTTCGGCCGCGCGTCGCGCAACGTCGGCATCGGCCTTGAGCTGCTCACACTGTTTGCGCAAAAACAAAATCTTGCCATCGAGCTTTGTCTTGTCGGCCGCCAGCTTGGCAACAAGGTCGTCGCGGGCACGGATGGCTTGTGCCACCTGAGAAATACGAGCGTCCAGTTGGCCATACCCTTCGGCGGTCGAGTCCATTTCCTCGCACAGCGCCGCGACTTGAGCCTGTGCATTTGCCAGCTGCGCACGCAACGTGGCCACATCGGCCATCTCGTTGTCGCTGTCGGCGGCCGCAACCAACCCGCCCGCCTCCAACTGCCTGATCTTGTCCTCCAATTTGCCCACAACCTCGCCAACCTCGACCCCCGCGCCAACCTCACCCGCAAACTGGACCCACCCCCACCCTTCCGCCATGCCCGCGACCAACCGCCTGACCCTCGCCTCGGCCATCTCCAACCTCTTTTCCACGACCTGCCGCTTGACCTCGCTCGCCTCGCCCTCCCCAATCCTCGCGCGCTTCTCCGCAACTAACCCATCGCGCTGCTGCACAGCCTCATCCCTCTGCCTCCTGACCCTAGCAATCTCATCGGCCAACCGCTTGGCCTCGAGCTCACACTGCGCCTGCGCGCCGGCAAGCTGCTCGGCATGCGCACTCATCCATGCGGTCTGCTGCTCCTTGACCTGCGCCAGCTCGCCCGCAAGCGCCTCTGCGCGTGCCCGGCACGTGCTTGCCTCTGCGGCACGTGTGGCGAGCTCGGCTTGCAACGCAACCAGGCCCGGATGCGTTGCTGGGATATCGGGCGGCTGTTGCGCGGCAATCCGCAATGTGTCGAGCTCGCGCTTGGTTCGGGCAAGCTCGTCGGCCATGGCGTGCATGTGTGCGGCCGAGGTGGATTCGGCCAGGGTGGCAAGATCGTCGAGCGTCAGCAGCTTTGCCGAGTCGAGATCCGCTTGGCCCGTGGTCGTGGTCGCGGGCGGCACAGGCGCCACGGCACTTGTTGCATCAGGCAGCAATTGCACGGGTGCCGACGTGGGCGTCGAAACGGTACTTGCACCTCCCTGGCCATGCCCGACCTTTGGCGTCTCCCCACCGTCGTCTCCTCCTTTGGCCGGCGCCGCCATGGGCTGCAAAAACGCGCCCGCCCATGTCCGGCTCTGCAACCGGTCAATCACCCGATCCTTCTTGCGTCCCTCCTCACGTGCTGCCTCGAGCTGCACGCGCGTGTCATGTGCCGTCACGCGTGCAACGGCCAGGTCGCGTTCCGTGCGAACAAGGTCGGCCCGCAACTTGGCGCATCGCTGGCGCAGGGCGTCCACATCGGGCGCCGCGGGCGTGGATTGATGGTCCAGGTAGTGGATAAACGAGGCAACGAGGTGCCGGGCTTGCATGTGGGTGGCGTTGAGTTGCTCTTCGAGGGCGGCTTCTTGGTCAATGTTGAGCAGCGAGGTCAGGAAGGCGTTGCGTGCCGTGTCTGTGATTTGTTGTCGAGTTAGGGGTTGACTGCATGGGACGAGTCGGAAAGAAAAAGACGGACCTTGTTGAGCGAGAATGGCGTTGATGTGTTGCTGGGCGTCAAACCGGCTCGACAAGAGCAATAGTTCGTCGGCAATCTAAGTGTCCCCACGAGAGTATGAGTGGGCGAAAAGCGGAAAAAACGGAGTTTGATCCTTGAATGATACGTACCTCGGTCCACCATCCACCAATTGCAGTCACCATATCTGACAATTGCGAGTTCCTTGCCATCCACTGCTCGCGCTCGGCCTGCAGCACCTGGACTTGTCGCATGTAATCTGCAAGTTGGCGGATCACTGCGTCTTTTTGAAACGTGTGAATGAGTGACTGTGGTATGTGCGTGTGCCCGTGCATCAGTCAGAAGCCATGGATTGTTTGCCAAAAGCGTCCGGGACAAATCCCAAGTACCTCGAGCGCCTCCTGCGACTCTGCCGGAAACGGAATGCGTTCCCCGGCGGCGGCATCGGGCAAAGGCGGCGGTGGCAAAGCATGGTGCTGATCCGAGGACGACGAATACGACGATGCACCAGTGGAAGATCCAGCGCTCAGCGGTGGGGTAGTTGTGCGCCGGCCGCCCGCTGTGTGGATGGGCGGTGTGGTGCCGCCAGTGGCGATGCGTTTGCGCTTTGAGGGCGGAGGCGCTGAGGCAGATAGGGCCGAGGCGGAAGCAGATGAGGAGGAGGCGTTGGGGAGAGGAGGAAGAGCATTTTGCGGCGGCTGAGCGGCCGATGTTGAGGAAAAAGTGACGCCGTCCATGGGCGCTGAGGAGGAGCCCGACAGGTCGGAGTCGTCGTCATCGTCGTCATCGTGGATGATGCGACGCTTTCGTTCGCTTGCCATGTTGAGAGTTACTGGTCTTGACCTGCTCTGTGTTGCTTGCTGGGTGTTGGGTGTGTGGTTCTGGAGGGTATACTCAGCCCATCAGTGTTGGAGGGAGGTCATGGGCCGGGCAGTCTCAAAGAAACGAAGCGAGGAACGAACCAGGGCGGGGAGCAGATCGGATATATTTCAGGTGTACTGGCGCTGGCCAGAAACAGGATGCTGCGAGTGGCGGTCAGAGTCGAGAGTGGGTTTGGATGAGTTTGCAATGGTCGAATTTACTCAATTAATGGTACGTATGTACATACACATGAGGAGTGATGCATAATGATCGGCCATGATGGTCATCGGCACGCCGATCCAATCATGGCCATCATCCTCATCATCATCAGTCCCCCACTTTCCCGTTTTCCACTTTGGTACACACAATAGTCACCGACCACTCTCCTCTCGCGCCACGCCACGCTACGCTTTACGCTACGCATCGCACACCCGCCAGTCGCAATCCACACCAACCCCCAACCCCAAGCAAAAGCAAGATGGCCTCGTTCCTCGGATACAAGCTCTACCCGACCGCCATGTTCCGGCCCTTCAAGATGTTTGCCGTCGGCGGCGTCATCACCTGGGGTCTGCTCTACAAGGCCCGCGAGGGCATGCTCGCTGCCCAGGCCGCCAACCCGCCCGCCCCCAAGGGCCACCACTAAGCGCCTTTGTCCCTTTGTCCCGGTCGCTCATGGTCGTGGACCCTCGATTGGCGTGTGCCTTGGATAGCGTGGATCATGCCCGTTTGTCTGCCTTGATGAATGTGCGTGGCGCTTTATATCAAGTCTCTAAATGGGCGGATGACCAACCTCAGTCTAACCTCCTTGTTTCGACTTGTTTTTGCTAGCTCGGGCCAGCCCATCGTACTTCGGCCACATCTACCCGCCCGTCATCATTCCACTTGGCCCTTGGCTCTCTTTCTCTTGTCCATTCATTTGTCGTCATTTTCATCTTGATACACCCCCCTGTCGGATCCTGCCTCTTGACCATGGCGCCCTGCCCGTTTGTTTGTTTCTCTAGCGGCGGCGGACACAGGGCGTATGGTTGCGTGTGTTGGACTGCGTTTGAAATGTGGACACGCCGGTTTACTGAGCAGGTTGATTGAAGGCTGAGCCCTCCTCAGTACACACACATGTTTTGTGTCGTCAGTGAACCAGACATCCGCGAGACCTAGTCGTCCAGCGCTTGGACTGGCAGAGGATCTGACATACGTGCCAACCAACACTTGACCCACATTCAACAAAAAGATACACAACTTTAACAGATTGAGCTCAAACCACATGCATCATATACGATTCAATGAAACCTGCACCGCCATGAATAACCCCGACGACGACGGTGACGACACCATCCCCTCATCGCCCGACGCTGGCGACTCTGTCTCTGTCCGCAACTGGGGCAATGTCAACGCTCCCAATAGTCACGGTCCTGCTGCTGTCGATGGGCAGGACAATGGCCGAGCCATCATTCATCTCGACATGGCATCCTTTTATGCCCAATGTGAAGAATTGCGGGTTCGCTATTTCGTTCATTCAAGTTGGTCTGTTTGCGTTGCGTGAGTGACTCACGGCGGATGACCTTAGCAATACAGGACCCAATCCTTGCCACATTGCCACTCGGCATCCAGGTGCGTAAACTGCACCTTGGCATTGAGATCCATCCCATACTCACACGATTCCATTGTGTACGTTTAATGTAGCAAAAGCAAATCATTGTCACCTGCAACTATGTTGCCCGAGCTCGCGGCGTCGGCAAGCTCATGCTCGGTATGAATCAGAATGCAGCCGTTGTTCTCTATCCCCCTAACTTAACGTGCGCTCTACTTTGGCGTAGTCACGGACGCTCTGCGTACATGCCCCGACCTCGTCATCCGCTCAGGTGAGGACCTGACCTACTACCGGTCCATCTCGGACAAGATCTACTGGCTTGTGCGAGGACGCCCACTGCCCACTCAAGCACCGCCCGCACTTGGTAGCCACCTCGTCACGGTGCCACTCCCAGATCTCATGCGCATTGAACGCCTTGGGCTTGACGAACTCTTTATCGATACGGCACGCGTGCCGTTACCCAACGCACTCGCCGCTGGCCTGCCCGCCAAGTGCATCGTCATACCCAATGACGCATGTGCCGCCGTACCAGAGCACCTTGTCCACGCAACACACTGGGCGCTCGCCATCCAATCTGCCATCCAAACACATCTCAATCTGACATGCTCCATTGGTGTCGGTACCTCCAAACTCGCCGCCAAACTCGCCAGCGGGTTCCGTAAACCCGACGGGCTCGGTTTGCTGTTGCCCGAGGCAGTTGCAGACGTGCTCGCGCCAATGCACATGGGCGTTGTGCCTGGATTGGGTTATCGGGTGCGCAAGGTGCTTGTGGATGATGGGCTCGTGGTGAGTGGCAAGCAAGCAACCGTGGGCGAGGTCAGGGATCAGGTGCGTTGGCCAGAGTGGATTCGGGTTGTGGGCGGGGCGGTGGGTGAGGCAAGGGCCAAGCAAGTGTGGGAAGCGATTCGAGGCTTGGATTCAACACCCGTACGTACCTTTTATCGCGTTGTCGGCGTGAATTACTGTATTCGAACTTACCCTTTGACTCGACCCAGGTGGTCAACACGTCGCATCCAACGCAAATCTCGACCGAAGATTCGTTTCGGCCAGGGTCAATCACATCGCGCGCCGCATTTGACCTCGCAGCGCGCCATCTCGTGGCCCTGCTTTTGGCTCGGTATCGTGCAGAGGCGCACACCCACTCCATTGTGGCGACTCGGTTCCGGCTATCTGTGCGCTTGGCGGGCGACTCGTGGGCACGCAAGTCGGCGTCAGTCGCTTTGCGCGTGCCCGACTGTCAAGGCCAGGATGAGGACAAGGCGGTGGATCACATCATGGATAAGGCGGTCAAGGGTGTGGCCGATCGGTTGGTTGGCAACGGGCCAATGGATTTGACCTTGTACACAAACTTGCATTTCCTTGTCCATTTGTTACTTTGCCATCAAGCTGACCGGATTGGAATATGCGCTTGGACATAGGATCAACGTTGCCTTCACAAACCTCGAGCTCAAATCATCATCAGCAAGGAACCTCGACTCGTTTTTCTCAGCATCTGCATCCACTCGTGCACGTGCAGTCGCAGTTTCGTCGCCTGTCATGGTCATGGTCGAGCACGACGAGCCGCCAGACACCGCGCTCGCGCTTGCTGGCGGCGGCGGCACGTCCGGCCCGGCCAATCATATGCAGTGTCCGATTTGCAACGAGCCGGTGTGGCCGTGGGTTGTGGAGGCGCATTTGTTGACACACAATGTATCCCTGTAAATAACAATCTTTGTACTTGAATGCTTCACACGGGAATGCATGCGGCGCAACCTGGACACCAGCGGGATCTCCATTCGTTCTTGCCTCACCTGTGCTTCGTCGCCGAGCATCACTTGGCTATCGCCCAACCATGACCGCGACATTTCGGCCGGTAATTCCGGGTCCAAAAAGCAAGATGAACCATTGGTGTAGTGGTAGCATATCACCCTTCCAAGGTGGCGGCTCGGGTTCGAACCCCGGATGGTTCAAACACAGGATTTTGGTGAGACCTTTTGCATCATGCTTTTGCTCCGGAGTCTTTGCTCCTCGTATTCCCACGCCGCATACTGCGTTGGCGGCACTGCGACGACCACAACTTCAGTGCACCCAAACGTTGGCGTGCTTCCACCAGAACTGAGACACGCATCAGGCCCAGCCACGGCATTTTGCGCCAGCTGCACATGCAAGATGCAACCAAGGACATTCCGGCGTACTTCCCGCACTGCAGCGAGCCAATACGGCCACTATTCTTGCTCGCAAACGCGCTATAGCCGACGAGAAAGGGCGGTCGGTTTTTAACCAGCAAAAATTAACAAGGGGCGTTGGCGCAACGGTAGCGCGTCTGACTCCAGATCAGAAGGTTGGGTGTTCGAATCACTCACGCCTCATTTCCCTTTTCGCCCTTTTTGGCCGCTTTTTCACCGATTCGGGTCGCTTTTGTTGCTGCCCTGTATGCTTGAGCGTCGTTTCCCGCCAGATCTGCTGAATAAATAGGGTCATTTGTAATGAGAATTTCTCTTCGCCCGTGGTCGATCAGCTCACTTGCAATGTCTATCAAGGGTGTGACGCATACTGATCAGAAATCTGTGCGTCGTGTGGCGCAATCTGTGCGTCGCGGCCATTGGTCGTCATCCAGCAAAGTCGTTGTTCGCAACCCTGGCCGTTTTGTCGACTTATACACGCTGCATGTGAGCTTACGTTGCAAAATCTATCTGGTCGTTAGTGCCAATCGGGGGGAACGAGGGCAGGTGGGAAATGGCTCTCAGGGCTAAAGTCAAAGCGATTTATTATATTCTAATATGCAAGCATTTAAGTCACAGATTCTGACACAGGGGTCTTCTACACTTGACTCGCCCGAACTGCCTCACAAGTCACACACTTGTGCACGGACCGATGCCCACACTGACCCTGCTCCGCACACCACGCCACCCACTTGCCCAGCGCCTGCTCCTCCATTGGCGCGGCACCCATCCCGACCAACACCTTTTCCCACGAATCCATCATGTGTGGTGCACCCACACCTGCTGCTGCCTCCATCCGCTCATGCAGTTCTTGCGCCAACCGGCCAGGGAACAGTGCCTCGCCCTTGACATACCCGCCTGCTTGATACATGTCCAATCCGCCGCCGTTCTTGAGCTTGGGCATGGCGCGCAGTGCGGCCATAAACTGCACATGCAGGCGCAAAATCGACCAGTGCACATACCGTTTGCCATCCATGTTGCGTTCCTCGAGCTTGTTTGCAAACCGAATGGCTGCTTCGGCCTCAGTCGTCCTCACCTGTCCAACCAGCACCTGTGCACAATGCGCGCATCGGCGCACATATTCAAGGTAATGCACCAACCGAATCGTGTTTTCCTCAACGATCCGATGCGCCAACTTGGCCCACACGCTGCCGCGTGAGGTATCCGAGGACACGTGCAGCAGCGTGACGAGCTCGAGCAGTGGGACTTGGCGAGCGTGCTTGCCGCCGAGCGCCAGGTTGGCCGCGTGGTGGTTGATTTTGGCCGCGATCCAGTCTTGGGCTTGTTGGCCGATGCGCTGGATGGATGCGCGCCAGAGCAGGTGTGCTTGGACAAACCGTTCGAGGTTGGCCAGTGAAGCGGGTGGGGTAAACGCAAGTTGCACCGACATGTTGCGCACGAGTTGCGGAAAGTATTCCGTGACCATGGCCTCACGTACAGCGCTCGCGGGAATGACTCGGGGTTGGCTGTGAGTGGCATCTGGATGGATCGGGGTCAAGATGGTGCGCACGTGCGCCTGCAAGAGCGGAAACGAGGCGGAAAAGTGGCGGCCGTCAAGGTACAGCGGGAGTGCGTTGCCGATGGTCGTTGGGTTGGTGAGCGGATGGTGGATCAACGGTGAAACGTCTGTTTGTGCAAAGACACGGTCGATTTCGACTTGGCTGTTTCCGCTTTTCGTCGCCCAGGCCAAGTTTTCGTTGATGCGTGTTGTGGGGAGGCAAACGGCATGTTGAATGGTGTTACGACGGGCAGGACGGTTGTTGGCTGACGATGCTGACGACGACGACGACAAGGTGGAGCGGGAGGCCGAGCGAAGCATGTTGGATGGTTGGTGGACACGAGAGCGGGACACAAGCGGGGAATGAGTGTGGTTTTGCACACGATTGGAGTAAGACAGAGACAGTGTGCTGTCTTTATAGTCGCACACAAAGTCCTTTATCGTGATTTTCACCCCGTCGTTGCTAGTCTAGCCATGTCATTACCGTATCATTCGGTCGTCATCTGTGATTTGGGAGTGACACGAATGTGACGCGAGCAGACAAGCGAGGAGCGATTACCTGTCTCACATATTAATACTATTCTGAATGGTTCCTTTCTGACCCATCAGTCCATCGCGCCTCACGGTTCGACGACATTTCAGAGCCACAGACATCGCAGTCACCCACTTCCCCGTTACATTTTGCCTGTCAGGGGTACGGTCAAGCGCCAACTCCAGGTTGGTCCTTTGATGGATCGTGGCCATGACTACGCCAGATTGACAGACCAGTCGGATATGGAAGAGTAAAGGTAGTATTGAATGTAAACATTTACAAGCGTGTAAGAAAACAACAGCAAACAGCAGACAAAACCAAGAAAACCCACTCTTTTCCTCTGCATTGTTTTCTTTTTCTTTTCTTTTCTTTTTTTTTTTTTTTTTGTGTTGCCCGCATTCTCAGCCATGGCTGCGTGACAGGGTCAATTTGCAATACGTCGCCTTGGAGTGAGTGCATAACGAGGAGTCGAGTCATTCTTGTGAACAATGTCGTGGGAGGCAACTATTCGTCAAAACATTCGCGGCAAAACGCAGTGATCCGAGACGCACAAAGTCATAGAAGGTGAGCATAGACGTGAGGGAGCCAAAGTACATGTGCATGCAAAATGGTACCCTACACAGGAAAGGCAAACATATGTGTCAGCAAGATCGCACCATGAGAGCCTTGTCCACTTGCAGGTGGCCGCCGCCTTGCGATGGATTGGACGCAGTTTTGCCGGTGGTTGTGGCAGAGTACAGATCGGACACACAATGGCCTTGGTCGGCGGCGCCGTGACCAAACGCAAGCGAAATCAAGGTGCGGACGCGTGGCAAAGGCACATGGAAGCGGTAAAGTGGCGATACGAACCAAATCACATGGAGCTGGGGTTGCCGGTTGGTGGGTCCAAGATGGCCAGCAAGCTAAACGAGAACAAGCAAAAGCAAAAGCAAACGTGCACAATCAAAAGAAGGCATCATCCAATTTGCTTTTTTTCTTGCGGGCCGCCATGGTGCTGGTGTTGGTCTTGACAGAGACGGCGGGCGTGTTGGTAGTAACCGGGGCGGGCACCTGTGCCGAGAAAAGAAACGGCTCGCAGTTCAGTTAGTTCAGGCACCGAATCGCCACTTGGGATCAAAACAAGAAAATGCGAAACGTACTTCGTAAGTGGTTACTTGCAAATCCGAGGTTGAATCCGAATCCACGTCCATGACACTTGTTGTCTGTTCCGGCTCCACGTCCTCGATCCAAACCAACTCGTCCTCGTCCTCGATATCCGACTGGGCAGTTGTCCTTGCGGTTTGTGGCACGGCAAACTCGTCCTCGTCGTCGTCCATGTCGCCTGTACTTGTCGACCCCCTGCGCACAGCACGCGAACTCATCCCGCGATCCGCCTGTTCATCGTCACTGTCTGGAATCGGAATAAACTCTTCATCAAGATTGGTCTGCTCGTCGTCGCTCGTATCCGGCACTTCAATGTCGTCCATGCCAACCCTTGCTGCAAACTTGCCCTTGTGATCCATGGCCTTGCCCTTGTTGGCCTTATCGGCCAACCGCTTCCCCAACCGACTTTCCGGATCCACTTTAGTCAACGCATGCACCCGAGTGCACTCCCTGCCATGGACACAATACTGCCACGTGTCAAAGTCGGCGCACGCCTTTGTGTCGGCGCCCAGTTTCACGTGTAGAAACGCGCAATGCGCGCGATGGCACGCGCCTGTTGCCAGAAAAAACGTGCAATGCGGGGTGTTGTTGTCGGTGGGCGTGTGGTTGAGGTCGCAGGAGGAGGGCGAGTGGGGTGAGGCAGGCGGGAAGAGGAGCGAGGGGCACAGGCGGACACGAGTGGCAGTGTGCAAGTGTGGGCAGTGATTGCCGTTGCGGCATTTCGATGTGCCTGGATGACCAAAACAAAAACATGAGGAAAGAGGGAGGTGAGTGGGAGGATGGTGGCAGCACACTTTGCGAAATGACACATGTACCCCAGAGGTGGAAATATCGGCAATACTCCCTTGGCTTGGATGCTTTCTTTTTGGCCTTGAATCTGGCGAAACTTGACGACGTCGGAGGTGGTGGCACGGGTAGAGGAGAATACATGGGGGCAGCATATGGCGAGTATGGCACTGGCGTTGAGGCATAATGGGCGGGTGTGGCTGGATACGGCGGGTAAGCTGCGGCATAGCCCATGGGCGAGTGGTAATGTGCGAGTGCTCTTGTCAAAAAGGGCGGTGCGGGTGGGCGTTTGCGTGTTGGGTTGGCCGTGTACGAGTAGGGCGTGAATCGGCCAGCGGTGGAGGTTGAGCGCGGGGTTGAAGGGCGAGCGGAGGATACGGACGAGGCAGTAGACGGGAGATTGGGTGGGACAGAGGCTGGGCGTGAGGTGGAGATGGCGATGGAGAGTCGGGACGATGTGTGCGGCGTTGAGGTGGAGCCAGCGGTTGGGGTGGACAGAGTGGGAGGATGGGAGGGCGGAAGGGAAGAGGCGCGTGGAGTTTCCTTGGAAACATGGTTTGGAGTTGCTGGAGTTGGAGTCGGAGTCGGAGTTGAAGTCGGAGTTGGAGTGGAGAACCAAGTGGTGTTGGAAGGGCGGCTCTTTGTCGTCGTGGTCGTGGTGGGAGTCGTGTTTGAGCTTGAAGGGTGCGGACGACGGCTGCGATTGGAAGTGGAGTTGGGATCCAGGGGAAGGGGGAGGGGATGCGGATGTGGAAGAGGATGTGGATGTGGGTGGTAGTGAGGAACGGGAACGGGAACGGGAAGGGGGTGATAGTAAGGGTGGTACGCCATGCCGATATCGATGGAATGATGACTTGGTCGAGTGGAAAGCGAAAGTGGAGGTCAAACTCAATTCAAAGTGGACCTGGTCTGGTGACTGTAGGAGTGAGATGTGAGAAAATAGGGGTGAATATTCACATTGCGAAAAGTACAGTCTTGATGTACATTTGTACGCACTTTAGACACATTAGGATGTTGTTTACATTCAAATGACTATTGACAATTGTATATTAAAATCGACGTGGACTTTTCACTGTTGGATCGGCGTTCCTTTCGTGACATACCCGATGTAAATATACAGAGGCACATAGTTTTCCCACATCTTTCTCCAACCCACCTGTGCATCAGCAGAGTAAATCATCACTGCCCCGTCTCTCTCAAGCATCAGCGCATCTCGCAGCGTAGCGCAATCCCTATCCATGTCATCGATTCCCTCATCGCCCACCTCGGCGGCCCAACCGCCACGCGCCACCTCGCCCAACCGCCGTGCAAAGTTGGAGCCCACGGGCAACTTGATGCCACGCCTCGACTCTGCCACCTCCACGTCCACGGCTACCTTACCTCCGGTTTCCAGCAACCTCCCGACGCCTGCTGCTCCTGCTCCCGTATCCAAACCGGACTCGACGACGACATCACGGCAACGCCGCACTGTGCGCATTGCCCCACCGGCCTCTGCCCACGTGTCATCAGGCACTGACAAGGACAACCAAGAAGAGCAAGAGGATGACGAGCGTGTGGATGATTTCGCCACGGAACGCGACCGATTGCTTGCCAACCATGGTGTTTCCGATACGACCCCCTTGCTTGGATCGGTTGACAATGTGCCGTCAACGTCCGACTTGTCGACTGAACGAGTGGCTGCCCATCGGCTCGCCAGGCGCCAAGGCATGCGCACATCTGGCCGGACCAGTTTACGCACCGAGTATCACACGCCATGTATGATTATTCAATTCATTTTCAGTCATTGCTCGCACTTTTCTATTAATATCTGTGACTGACTGGAATTGTGTCCATGTGTAGTGCCCTGGCGCGCACTCACATTGACCGTATTCCTCTTTTCCTTTGGATCCATTGCCCTGTCGACCAGCCTGTACTTGTTTCTCGGGTACGGCCATGCCAAAGATCCAGACAAGTGGCAGCCGCTGGCCGTGCTGGGCACACTGTGCATGATTCCTGGTGGTTTTTACTTGTGGCATTTCCTCATGGTGGCATTGGGTGTTCCTGGATGGACCTATGACGATATTCCCGAGTTGTAAATATTAATATATTTCATAACCGAGTTGTGTTGTTTTCACTGATTGACAGCCTGTGCAAGAACTTGGCCAAAGTGTCGGCCGCGATGGCCCAATGACCGGTAACTTGGCCGAGCGTCAAACACGTCCCTTGACCTAATATATGACAGTGAAATGAGCAAGTCAGCTGATGCAACAAAGAAACTAGAATCCCAGCAGACGTAACTGTTTGCTCAGCTCGCTCTCCAAAGCAATTTCCATCAACGGATCGGCCACCAGCACCAGTCCCACGAGGCACAGCGCCGTGGCCACGAGCGCCTCGAGGACAATGTCGAGCGTGAGTCCGTCTTGCACGCGGTCGGTGGATTTGAGGTAGGCAATGTGCTCAAAGGCCGAGTAGCCGGCGTGGGCGAGGAGGGCGAGCGACAGGAGGATCACGAGGCGGCCAAAGTAATTTGGCTGAGGCGTGGACATGGATGGGGAGGCGGAAGTCATCGTTCGCTGATGGTTGGCCGAGCGTGCGGTTGCTTGAGGTCGGACTGTACTTTTGGATGCATTAAGTCAAGTGAAATGTCAACACAACAATATTGACGATTCCCTCAAGTTCTTGGATTTGGACCAATTGAACAATGAAATATTGAAGAAATGCCGATCTCTCGTCTCATTATTTCAGCTTATATGTATCACGCCACAACAAGAATGTAAATATTGATCATGACTTGCATTGGCTCTACATAGCTTTAGCTAGCTCGAGTCTACGTATTCCGTACGCTCAGGTGTCAATTTCTAACGCACCCGACTCGACGCACTGTTCAGAGTCGGCCCGTACCATTTCATTTCTGTCTGCGTCTGCGTCTGCGCCTGTGTCTGCCCGACTGTCAAGTCTCGACCTGAGCTGAGCTGAGCTGAGCTGAGCCGATCTGAGCTGAGCGTCGACCTGCTTCAAGCTCACCATGTCGTCGTCCTTCAACCGTGACCGCAACCGAGACTCGCGCGGGGGCTCTTCGCGTATGTATTTTCTCACCCTCCACGTCTACTCTACCACTTGTCACCGTTTTGTCCGGATCCTGACGTCCGATCCGTGAAATCCAGGCAACTCCCGCACCTCGTCCCGCGGCGGTGGCTCTCGCGGCGGCGGCGGTGGAGCCGCTTCCAACGCACCGTCTTCCGCCTCTGGCTCCGCCTCCTCCTCCTCGTTTTCGCAACAGCCCCACTCAAACTGGTCCGACCGCGACCGATCTGCGCTTGCCGCATCCTCGTGGCGCTCTGCTGCCCCATCTACCACAGCGTCCGACTCTGCCAGCCCGCCGCCCGCCGCGCGTCAAAACGCGAAACAGCCGTCGTGGGCGTCGGCCATTCGCGGCAGTCACGAGCGGTTCAAGGCAGAAGCGGCTGCGGCTGCGGCCGCCACCACGTCGTCGTCGGATCCTGTCGCAGACGCACATCAGCAGCAACCGCCCACCTCTTCCAATGCACCAAACCCAACATCTTCGTCAACCAACACAAAGAAATCCGCGTGGGCCAATGGTCCGCCCGCTTCGGTCATCTCCTCTTCCACTACCTCCTCCTCCTCCAAACCCGCCGCCACCTCGGCCACATCCTCCACGTCCACGCGTGGGCAATCGCCCGCACCACCCGCGCCTTCGTCGACACTTGAGCTCACCTCCGCGATCGCCGCCGTCAACAAGGCCGCCGCGCAACCGCTCATGTCGTGGGCAGACCAAGATGATGACGAAACGTCGCCCGATGCCGCACATATGCCGCAATGGGCAAAAGATCTCAGTGCCTTACCCTCCTCCTCATCGGCGTCTGCTCCCGCTCCCGCGCAACAGCAACAGCAACCGAGGACACGTTCGCCCGTGGCGCTTGTTGGCGGCCCACAAGGGTTCAGTCAAGCCATGCAGGGGTTTTTCGCAGCCGCCGCGGCCGCCGCCAACCCAGGGGGCGAATCGCCAGCGGGCTCGATCGCGGGTGCGGGGCAAGACGACCTGGGCACGGCGCACGTGCATGTTGGCGGCATGGGCACGTTTAGCAAGCTCGAGGCGCTCAATGTGTTGCGCAAACGCGTACAAATGGCAAAGGACCTGGACGCCGGGCAGGTCGATACTTATGTTGCGCCGCCTGGTGGCATCGAGGGCAAGGCCGTGGGCAGCACAAACAACAGCAACAAGGGCAAGGCGAGGTCCAAGAGTCCGGTGGCCCGCCACCCGCCCGTCGGCACCATGTATGGTGGGCGTGGAGTATTTATGAGTGAGTTGAGGCGGGTGGTGAGGCAGGCGCAGGAGACGCAGTGAGCGTGGTTGTTGGTTTTGCTGTCTTGTGTCTTTGTTTGTGTTGTTGGGTCCGTTCACCTGTTCACCTAGTTGGAGTTTACTTTTCAGTCAATACATATAACAAGATATCATTCGTCAAGATAAAAATGAAACATGTACATCCAAGTGAAGAACAAGACGAATATTTACACACAAATAAAGAAAAGCAAGCAACAACACCAAAAGCATATATGGACACTGGACCCAAAGGCACACCACCTTCAAGAACCAATCAAGCACTCGACAAGACCTCTTCGTCATCCTCGTTGTCCGCATCCTGCTTCCCCGTGCCGGCCTCGCCTTGCTCGACCTCAACAACCCTCCCGGCCTCGACCCACGCCACATACTCTGCGTAGCTACACGTGGCCTTGCTGCTCTGATACCTCACCACCTTGACCGCTTGACTCACCCGCTCCCACCGGCCCACATACCCTGCCTTTTTCACCAACTGCACCAACGTCCGCTTATGATCCCACATTTGGTCCTTTGCCACCTCGGGCAAAAACGTCGCGCCCAAGGATTTGCCCGTGGTCGGGCACGTGAATGAAATGCGAATGCCGTGCGTGCCAATGGTCCAGTCGAACGGGTGCGCGCAAGGTTCAAAGTCGACCAACAGTGACACGGCAACGTGCAGCGTGGGCAGTTCGCGCGCGCGAATGGGAGCAAACCGATGGTCTTGCGTTGCAGAGATGAGCGCATAGTCGCAAAGTCCCGCGGGCAGTGGGAGGGGAGAAAAGTTGCCGATGCACCCGCGAAGCGTCAGGTGTGGGGTCGTGGACCACGTGATGAAGAGCGGGTAAGCTGCTTGTGCTTGAGTCGTGGCGGCAGATGTGGATGTCGCTGAAGTGGGTTTGTCGTCCGAGTCCGAGCGGGCGGTTGGAAACGTGGGCGCGGCAACTGACTTTGGGTCGGCGCCGTGCAGGTGTGCAGAGAGCACATCGAAGCAGTAGAAGCAGTGCAGTTTCGAGGCGACCATGATGCAAGTGTGGGTAGTGTAAGCGGTGGCGTTTGCGAATACGGAAAGGCTCGACGCGCCGCTGGTCGGGAGGCAGTTGGAATGCGCAGGCAGGGAGGGTAAGGAGTGTGCAGCAGCGAGAGGAACTGACAAGGCGGGGCGGTAGATGGGGAAATCAGAATCAGCGAGTTGCTTAGGGTGGTACTTATTTACTTGCATGGCCAACAATGCGTTAAAGGTTTCCCAAAGCTGCAACGTGACACACAGCTGCTTGGGTCTTGGCTCTCGACAGAACGGTGCGCGAGACATCCTTTTCGATGCAGACCTATAGAAGTGTCGACGGACCAGACCGGCTTCCCGCAAAGAATCGTGGGAACCGGTGCTTTGATTCGCCAAGGCCATTTATGCCATTGAAAAGGCACTCCTCCTGTCAATCTTGCATGAAGGCAAACATGCCAGAGCACCCACACCCCATTGAATCGGCCCTGCGATGTCCATACGCATGAATTCGCATCGAATGCTGCTGGGCAAGCGAACGTAACTTGAAGTCTTGGCGCACTTTTTTGCTGCGCGACCTAACCAACACCTTGCGAACCTCCAGATCCAGTTCGCTGGATGACGACCAATGGTCGCCGACGCACATATTGCGCCACACGACGCACAGATTTCTGATCAGTATGCGTCACACCCTTGATAGACATTGCAAGTGAGCTGATCGACCACGGGCGAAGACAAATTCTCACTTCAAATGACCCTATTTTCAGCAGATCCGGCGAGAAACGACGCTCAAGCATACAGGGCAGCAACAAAAGCGACCCGAATCGGTAAAAAAGCGGCCAAAAAGGGGGAAAAGGAAAGTGAGGCGTGAGTGATTCGAACACCCAACCTTCTGATCTGGAGTCAGACGCGCTACCGTTGCGCCAACGCCCCCTTGTTGTTTGTAAGGGTCAAAAATCGACCGGGATTTCCCGTCGGCTATAGCGAGTTGGCGACCAAGAATCGTGGGCCGTATTGGCTCGCTGAAGTGCGTGGAGTACGCCGGAATGTCCTTGGTTGCATCTTGCATGTGCAGCTGGCACAAAATCCCGTGGCTGGGCCTGCCTGATGAGTGTTCTACCAAAGTTGCCGCTGTCGCAGGTGGCCGCCAACGCGAAATGCGGCGTGGGAAAACGAGGAGGAGCAGAGACTCCAGAGCAAAAGCAAGATGCAAAAGAACTGATGATAATTTGAACCATCCGGGGTTCGAACCCGAGCCGCCACCTTGGAAGGGTGATATGCTACCACTACACCAATGGTTCATCTTGCTTTTCAGAGCCGGAATTACCGCCCGATTTGTCACGGGCATGATTCCTTGCATGGGCAGGAAAGAGGCTACGCTGGGGCAGTGTGAACAGTTTTGAGGAATGGCTGAGGCAGTCAGGGATGACGCTGAGGTGCGATAGTACTTCAAGCGGATCAAGTTGTCTGTACCCTGTTCCTCGTCAATGTGGAACTTTGGCACGAATGATGAGCACTCTGGTGTATATGCCCAGCGCAGGAATTGCGCTTGACTCAACCGGAAATAGTGAGGTGCAAGTGTACATAACCGACAGGTCCGGATCCGCTTCATTCATGTGCAGACAATTCTATTGTGAAAGCACCTTTTCTGTTCAATCATCCAGTAAAGCATGGGTTGCCGTGGTGGCGAGTCAAGAAACATGTGCCCATATATGTCAAGACCATATACTGCGTGTCAAGAACATATTCATGCATGTTTCACTCATGCAATTCAGAAAAAATGTGCTTGTCGCTCAGCCAAGGGACTGTCTCACGCACATCCGCAGCCTGCATAATCCATCACTCCACCCAGTTTCCCTCCTAGTCCAGGGAGAGTCTCAGCGCACCACATATCATACATACCGCCCGGAATAAAGTCTTCATCCGAATGTGAATGTGCAGAATCTTGTGTGCCTGGCACCTTTTCCGCTGGATCCATCGCGCTGCTGATGGCCAAATGTGTGAGTATGCTCGTCGACACCTTCCATATGCCTTCAACATGGCATCGACCCACATCGTACATCGTGATTCGTTTGCCTTCCAAACCATTGAAAAACGACCATGCCCACCTTCTCCATTTTCGTCATGATGCTTTCTGCCCTTGAGGCTGCCATCAGTGCCGCTCCCCAACCTGCTCGTGTTAACTGACGCACTGCTCTCCAATGTCACCTCATGTTTCTCTGAGCTCATCATCTGTCGTTTGCGATCCAGATGTACATAGCTCAATCCGTCGCCAACAAGACCACGAGTGTCGCGCCCAAGTGCTGCGCAAGTGGCTCGATGGTTGCCTTTCCGTTTGCCATGGCGACTGGCAGTGCCGCCGCGATTGCATTGATTCGTGGGGGACCATCAACGGCTAGTTGGACAAGAGCGTTGGCTGTGAGAGGGAGAAACAACTCAGGGATTTGGAATGGACGAGAAGAGTGCCCATTATGTGTGTGTAAGGTCAAGAGCGTAGTCATCCAATCGTTGAGTGGAGAGGGATGAGCATTCGGTAAGTAACGGATCAGAGCAATAGTAGACGGGACAGCGGAACTTTGAGCACGATTGGACAGAAAGCACTTGAGCGTGCGATGATGGCAATATCAAAGGCAATGCTAAAAGCATTGAATCTGCGATATGGATTTGGGCAGCCTGGTGGTCAGCGCCAGCGCCGGGATGCGGTTGAGAGCTTGTGATGACGGAAGGAGAGATAGGTGACCCGGCCCTCAGTGACTTGGATGCCCATCCACGAGCAGGGTCCAGGGTCCAGGGTCCGGTGAGCAACGAATGCATGCAGTCCAATTGCAAATCGCCAAGAAACGCTTGGCAATGATGCAAACTTGGTGGCGGCTGGTGGCAGGGTTTCCGAGCGACGCGTCGCGTCCCGTTCCCTCACGGCTCAAATTGACCGCGATCCATCCTTCCGCACCCACCAGCCCAGGATGGACCCTTTGGGCAACCCAGCCATCCGAACCAACCCACTTGCACATGCGTGGCAGCAGCATGGAACGAGCACCGAGCCGCAGCCACCACTCAGCATCAGCAGATGCCCCACTCATGAGCAGTGAGCCAAAAAAATCCGCATAAAAGCCAACGCGAACCCGTTGGCTGTTAGTGGACTAACATGAATGAGCAACTGCAGAACAAGACGAACATCGCAGAGTGCATACTGACTGAATTGCCAACCTCAATACTCTACCACCAACACCCAGCATTTCCCACCGCATTCCATTCGCAACACGACACTTCACAATGCATTCACCCAATCTCGCCATCTTGGCCCTCCTCGCGGCCCTTCTCTCGGCCTCCTCCTCCGTGCACGCCATCCCGCAACAGCCCGCGCCCTCCTCATCGGCCGCTACGCCCACATCCACCCGCCCAGCGCCCGCTCCCGGTGCCACCGCAGGCCCTGGAGCCGGAACCGGCGGCCAAATGGACCCGGCCATGATTGCCTGCGGTGCCGCCGCCATGGCCCTGTCTGCCGACAAGTGCTTTGGGCAGCTCATCACCGACTCGATGCTGCTCGCGACCGCCGACAATCTTGACAAGTACTATGACGGCATCACGACCGTTGTGCGCAACATGTGCGGCGACACGTGCAACGCCACGTTCCGCAACTCGTCGGCCAC
Organism: Catenaria anguillulae PL171; assembly: GCA_002102555.1. NCBI lineage: Eukaryota > Fungi > Blastocladiomycota > Blastocladiomycetes > Blastocladiales > Catenariaceae > Catenaria > Catenaria anguillulae. The sequence continues at coordinate 8,897 of MCFL01000079.1, read as the reverse complement.
GCTCGTGGATGGGTGCGCGGGCATGCTTTCGTCTGAGTCGCTCAAGTCTGCAAACATGTCGATTGCCCCCGGAACCGAAGGCTCAGTCAAGGTGTTGCTCAAGGACACCATGTACTTTGCCAAGGACCTCATGTGTGTCAAGGACACAAAGGCGCCCGCGGGCGACGGCCAGCTTTGCTCTGTGCAGTCGATTCAGTTGTCGAAAAAGTACAAGCTCATCAGCCCCACCGACTTTACCATCATGCCCATTGACAACCCGGCCGCCACCTCGCCCAAGACGCCCGCGGCCGACCCCATGGCTAACATGCTTCCCGGCGTTGCCAATGGCGCAAGCTCGCTTTCGCAAATCATGATGCCCAACGCCACCGCGTGGAAGCAAGTGCCCAAGGCCGAGGCGTGCACGCCGTGCATGGCCATGCAAACGTCGCAAATGGCCATTTACGCAAAGAAGAAGTTGCTCCCCATCATGCAAACCATGGCCAAGTCTGAGGCCGACGAGTTTGGTAAGCAACTTGACCAGATGATCAAGGACGTCAATGGCATGTGCGGCGACGGGTTTGTCAAGGCCGACGGCGAGCTCGTGTTGGGAACGGCCAATCCCCAGACCACCGTGGTGGCCCAAGGGTCAACCGCGTCAGGAGCTGCGCCTGCTTCTGCGCTCTTGGGTCAGGTGGTGGCCATGGTTGCGGCAGCGTTGGTCGCGGTCGCTATGGTGTTTGGCGCGTCCGTCTAAGTTTGTGAACGTAGCCCCGTGAGTGTGTTCTTCTACATTCCCTTGCCATCTGCCATGGATGGTCGACTTGATTCGCTCCTTCCACTCTTTCACATTTGCACGCCATATCTCACCGTTGTCGTGGTCGGCTCTTTTTCACGCGACACCCATTCACCCATGCACTTTCATTTGCTAAAGTTTACTTGTTGTTGTCTCAATCTTGTCCCAAATCATTTGTACATACACTTTACAAAATCAGGACAATTCTTTGCTCTTCCATCCCGGCTCATCCTCCACCCAAACCACCAACCGTTGGTTGACTGGGGAAATTGCCCCGCGCGTGCCTGTCGTCGTTTGCATCCCACTGCAAAGGATCGTCGGCCTCGCCGCCGCCATCTTGTATCTCGTCTCTGCCTTAGTTGTGGCCCACCCGCGCCTTGACGAGTTGATCGCACGTGTCGAGCGGCAGCGGCGTGACTTGCTCGCCATTCACATCCATTTAGGACTCGCACAACGTAATCATGTCCTCGAACGGCCCATCCAATTTGTCAATGACGTGTCTCGCAACGTCCGCCTTGACCCAATCGATCGCGGCACGCTCGCGCTGGACAGCGGTCCACTTGGTCAGTCACAAGGCCGCGGGCTCCTTTGTCAGGGCAAGCACCCTGGCGGCAAGCATTGGGTCTTCCACGTACGTCGCATCGAACGCGCGGGGCGCTCGATTGCGCCAGCACAAGCCATGCCACCGAAACCTCTGCTTGTGCAATGTTGCCGGCCATGTCGGGGCACGCGTCCGCTTAATGCTGTGTGCCGTTGGCGTTGTAGATGCTCGTCCGCTCCATCCACCAGTCGCGAGTCACCTGGCAAAGGCCGTTTGCAAAGCCGACAGAATACACGCAGCATGCACTTGCGAGTTCGCGCATGGGGTGGAGGAGACGGGAAGGGTGAAGTGATGATGATGCTGGGCTCGTCGCGGGATGAGCTGGCCGCTGACGTCGACGACCGTTGGGGCAACGCGGCCGCGGGTTGAGAGGCGCCAGAAGACGGGTCGGCACCTTGCGGCATCAAGACAAGGCAGTCTTGAGCGAGTACGACGCGACCATCGGGCGCACCATCGTCCGACACAAATGTCGTGGTTGTCGGTGCAAAAGTGGCGATGTTGGGGTCGCGGTTGAGGGCAAAGCGGCCGGACGGGTCGGCCATGGGGTGAATACCAGGCACACCAAGGGAATCGTGATCAACCAGGTACTCGGAGCGTTGGATGGCGGCCTCAAGCTCAGCAAAGTGGCGGCAGGAAAACTCCATGAACCTGGCAAGGTCCGTGTACGAGAGAATGCCCGTCGACGAGAGCTGCTCGTTCATCTTTGCACTGGTCAGCCTGAGTTGCCGGACCAAGGGCAGCGACAAACTTTGCAGAAACGCCGTCGCCACCGCCAATGCCTGCAAGTACTCAACCAAGGCCTCACGCAATCCCTCCTCACCGTACGGCTTGCCAATCATCCACTTGACCCTGACAAGGTCAATTGCCTTGGACGCCTGCATCTTGCGTTGCTGAATCCGAGCCTCCTCAATGTAGCGGTATACGGCATCGGGCTCCCATCGGCCCCAAACCATCAACTCGTCATTGGCCATGCCTGCCCGAGCGGCGAGCTGCGCGGGAAAACGGCGCACGGAATGCGTCTTGTACCCCGGATTCTCGAAGGTGAAAATCTTGCCGTATTCGCCGATTGCCTCGCGCTCTTCTGCCGTCAGGTACTGATTTTCCCACGACGGCATGAGGCGGCGAAGGCGCTGCAAGTACAAGACAATCTCGTGGGCGAAATGCTCCTTGCCCTTGATCTTGCGCGCGCGCTTGCCCGTGGTAGCGTCGACGCGGGAGGGAGGCTGGGCGGGAGGGTTGGCGGCGGATTCGAGCTTGGCGACCTCGCGGAAACGGAGCGTGGTGGCCTTGAATGCATCAAACTCGCCGTCCGTCATCTTGGTCGAGATGATGTTGGGCTCACCAACGGACTCGAAGTACCGCTTGGCAATGAGCACGTCATTTTTGGTTGGCCTGAACGTGAGCAGAATGTACTCCTAAATGGCCAGGCTCGTTAGCACACAAGTTCAAGCTCGATGTGCACATGAGGCGAAAGAAGCGACAACATACCTGGAAGAAATCCGAGTACCCCTCGACCGACCACGGCTCCCACGTCAACGTGTGCCCAATGTGCTTGGGAATCACGGGCAGCATGCACTTGGCGGCCTGTTCAACCGTCGCGGCCTCGCCATAGAAGGCGCGAATCGTGACGAGTATGGCCAAGACAGGGCAAAGGTGCGCATTGCCTGGAATGGCGTTGCGGAACACCGTCACGGTCGCTGGCCGGTCGCTTGTCTTTGAGCGCCGCACCGTCAACTCGAGGTACGGCGGCAGGCCGTCGGCATCGAGCAGCCACTTGCTTGGGTCGACGGGGTCGTCGGGAAACTTGACGTCGCCAACACGCAAGTTGACGAGCTCGTCACGGCGCAAACATGCGCCAACCGAAATGAGGAACGCCTGCCGGAAGGCGAAAGTGCGGCTGGCGTACATGGCCACATTCTTCTCGAGCTCATGGCACCGGTGGAACATGGACTCGACTTGCGAGAGCTCCCCAAAGGATGGTGCCCGCTGCTCCCGGTGGGCCTCTGTGATCCTTTCGTTGGCGGAGCGGATGCTCGTCTGTTCATGCAAATGTCCATGTTAGCATGAGCGTACAGGGCACAGAGAAAAAATGGCTGGGTGCGATCAAGAAGCAGAAAACATGGACACACTTTGACCTGGGCCGAGCTCAACACATCGCCCCACATGTGGCAGGCGTGCTGGCCGTCTGGGGTGACGTAGGGCCGCGTGCCGGGTTTGACGTCGTAGACGATGCGATCGTGGTTGCCGTGCTTGTGAAAAGCACTGAAGGCACACAGGAACTTGTCGAGAGTAGAGCGAGCACGTTGCCCTTTACCCCAGCGCCAGGCTGAGGGAACAAAGGATGAAGTGGAGAGAAAGTCAGAACAGTGGAACTTGAGCTGGGTTGGCAGGCGGAACGGCAGTAGCATACTGATGTAGTTGGCGACAATCGAGGAAGGGTACGTCTCGTGCTTCAAGTCGGCGTAAATGCCGTACTCGACAAAGGCCCATTGCTGAAACGCGAGGAGCGTCAGCCCGTACTCGGCATGCGCCCTGGAGAGTGACACAAAATGGTTCAGTTTGGTCAGTGACGCTCAGTAGGTCAGATTGGAGGAATGCACTTGAAGTGCGATGAAAAGCAGGAACTACACGTTTACGGACATTGACCTGTGTCGAGTCCAGGACACCGTCGTAACGGCGGCCTTGAGGTACGCGACCCGTTTCGGGCCATCCGGAATGGGGGCAATGATACGGCCGTTGACACGGGTACGGAGGGCTTGAACGTCTTTGCTCGTCATGGTGGCCATATTCTGGCCACCGAGCTCCTCGTGGATGATATTGCGCACCGCGCGCTACAGAGCAGGGCGAGATGAACGAGGTGGACGACGGTGAGCGAGGACAGCAATCTACTGGTCAAGGAGGGGACATATGTACATTCATGAGGAGAGAGTCGTTGGTGAGGACTGGATGTCCGCCGTAATGATGCGTGTCGTGCCCAACATGGCCCTGGTGTTGGTTTGGCTACTGCTGCTGGGGCATGATGGCCGTCCAAACTAATGCAGCCGCGTGCCCGGTTTTGGATCGTATGTCGAGTACATGGTCAGGCATTTTCGTGCTCAGCGCCATAGCTGGGCGGGTCTAGCGCCGAGAGCCACCGGAGACAGTCTGTGCGTGTGATCCGAATCCTCGGTAGAGACCGATGGGGGGGGGGGGGGGGGGGCAAATTGTGTGCGATAGCGAGGCAGCGGCGTGAGTCGAAGGACCAGACAGGGCGAGAACCCTCCGTCAGGATTACCACGTTGAGAATGTGTTTGGTGAACGCATGATCTTGGCGACAGAGAGACTTGAGTGTTTGGCGGTTGAGACTGAGGTAGGGTCGGCGGATTGTTGGCCATAGCAAGCAGGATTGGGGGAACTATCATGAGAGGCAATGAGGCGGGTCGTGCGAGACAGTTATAAGTAACAAATACATAAGTTTCCGGTTGCGCGAGACAGAGAGACACAGACAGAGACAGAGAGACAGAGAGACACACAGACAACAGCGGCGGCGTTGAGACGCGATCGGATCGGATTGGATCGACCGTGTGACGAATGAATCGGCGTACTGGAGCATGATGGCGTCCGCCAGATTCAGATTCGAATCCGTGGCAGTGGCGTATGCATGATGATGGCCGGGTGAGGCCCATGTTCGGGGCAGATTGGTTGCCAGCGGGCCAGCGGCAGCGGGTGTGGCGTGGAACGAGCAGAATAAGGGGTACCTTGGCTCAAGTTAAGTTGCTACCTCCACACGGCCGGAACTGACACTCATGCTGCCATCAGCGAGCGATCAGCTTGCCAGTGGGTGTACAAATGTCACGTTCGAAAAGCAATGCGGGACGTGTATGTAAATAAGAACCAAAAATGTGTACAAGGGGTGGGTGAATACTTGACAGTTTACAAGCAGGGGGCAGACGACCACAGACCACGACGATGGGGACGACAAACAATCCAATACTTTACATGGTGCCCGGGCGGTACTTGAAGCGCATGGCCATACCGACAAACCAGAGGATGGCAGCGGCGCAAATGGCAGAGTAGACGTAGTACTTGGCCGGCTTGGTGTCACCGTTTTCGTTGATGGCCCAGGTGGCCTCGCCGACAACGCCTTCGAACCAGACTACGTAGAAGTTGCCCATGGCGACGAGCAAGAGCCAGAAGGAGGACGACATGGCACGGGTAGCCTTGCCGACTTGGGTGTATGAGAACTCGTTACCAGTGGGTGAGAACATGGATTCGCCGAGCGAAAGAATGAACCATTGGGGGATTTGCCAGCCGCCGTGGACACAGTTCTTGCAGGAGCCAGGGATCTGCTGGCCAGACTTGTCGAGCTCGCCGTCAAAGTTGGCAAGGACCGAGGATTGGACAAAGCCCGAGAGGATGAAACCGATCATGACGAGGATGGACCCCAGAGCCATGCGACGGAGGGACGTGCAGGCGATGCCGCGCTTGTCCAAGAAGGGGTAGACGTAGCTGGACAAAATGGCGACCATCGGGACGACCAGGCAAGGGTTGACAATGGCAATGAAGACCTCGGGCGACAGGTAGAGCGAGCCAAAGTACTGGTTCATGCGATCATACTGGTTCTGCCACTCGGTCGACTGCTGATCATAAACCATCCACACAAACGACAGCGGGACGATTTGCAGGAACATGCGCAAGAACTCGCCCGTCTCGGTAGTAAATTGCTCACCGTAGGCATCCGACGCGAGCGTGAAGAAGGACGCGCCAGGGGCCGGACGAGCGCCAGCAAAGTACCGGACGATGGACCGACCAATCACGACAGCCATACGAGCCGGGATAAAGGTACCAGTGGGCGGAACGACACGGTAGTACTTGTGGCCGTAGACAAAGAGCATGTAGGCGACAAAGAAGACGGCAGCGGGCAACGAAAACGCGGCAGTGTAGCAGCGCTCCTCCCCGTTGCATCCAAAGGACGTGGCCAACGGTGGGGTAACGAAGCCGGTCAGGAGAGCACCGAGATTGATGGAAACATAGAAGAACGCAAAAAAACGGCGAATTCCGTCGACTTGAACCTTGAGGAACTGGTCGCCGCCATGAGGGCCGACGCAAGGCTTGATGCCACCGGTTCCAAATGCAATCAAATACAAGCCGATTGAGGCACTAACGAGCGTGCGGAACTTGGGGATCGAGGTGATGACGAGAACGATGATGCCCTGTTATGAAATAGCAGGCAAATGACATGAGTGAGGGGGAGAGGCAAGAAGCGTGACACAGAGGATCACTAGAACGGCTTGAGAGGAGCAGCAGGACACATACAATGAGGTAGACGGCCGACAGATAGACAATGGTCTTGTACTTGCCGAGGAAACTGTCCGAGATGGCAGCGCCGACGAGCGGGAAAAAGTAGGTGAAGAGCTTCCAGTAGTGTGTGAGCTCCTTGGCGTGGACCTTGCCGTGGACGGGGTCGTTGATGATGACTTGGAGATACCGGTTGACGAGGGCAGAGATACCGTAGAAGGTGAACCGCTCGCCAAACTCGTTGGGCAAGATAAAGTACACGGCGCGAGGAAGGGCGTTCGGGTTTGCCGCGAGACGCTTGTCGAGGTCGGCATTGATCCGGCGTTCCTTTTCCAGGAGTGCCTTTTCCTTTTCGGTCAGGCCCTCGGTTTCTTCGTACTCTGCCTGTTGACGGTGGTGGGCACGAGAGAGCGTGAGTGTTCAAGTACACATGATGTGAGAGAGCGAGACAAGCGGTGTGTACGTACCTTGAGCAGGTCGACGGTGTTGAGTTCCACCTCGGAGGTGACTGCGATGGTCTTTTCGGTCATAGTGTGAGGATACAATTGGATAGAGGGCAATCAATCGAGCAACGGTGCGTGTGTGCCCAAGCAACAACAGGTGAATGAAGGGCGAGGTTTGGAGGAGCACAAGCACGGCTGCGACGTAAAGAGCGACACTTGAAGAGGTGTGCGGCAGAGTGGGGATCCGCTTTGCCTTTGTACTGGCCCAGAGTCTCTCAACGGTCACCCAAGCGAGCCAAGTATTTTGTTCCACCGTGGAGCGAGGTGAACCCCATTGGAAGCTGTCATGCTGCATTTTCAGTCGCTTTATCCGGTATCTGCCGGTCCGTCTTGCGGGATATGGCGGCATTCACAGATGGCGCATGCGACCCCAATATGACTTGGGCCACATGGCCATAGCCCTGGTGTGCTCGCAGTCGGTTTCCGCGCGTGCGCCAAAAGAAGGGTCAGCACTATTTAGTGTTGTGCGGTTGAATGAAATTCGGGTGAAGAGGTCATGCGGCGTTTGAGAGTGGGTTTGCCGGCCGGCGGGTCGAGACAACAACGACACCTTGCTTGCAAATACAGAAGCGTTGCTGTTGTGTACGTGAGCGAAAAATGATGACACTGGAGATGTGATCATCATGTCTCAACGCCATGTGTTCATGCCACCACCGCCGCACGGAATTGCCGGAATTTTCCCCTTTTAGGAATAAAAAAGTTGCCAATCAACCTTACTCAGAGCATGATAAAATTAGCGCATCATCCCAACCAACAGGTGCATCGCAAAGCGATAATTCATTTATCGGCTTGCTGAATCCAGCGCCGCAGTTTGCCGGAAGAGTCGGAGATGCAGCCACAACTGGTTGCCTCACCTTGCATGATGAGCGAGTGGTTTTGGTGTACCCACCTACAATCCGCTTGACTCAATCCAATTCCGGCCGACTCAACCGACTTCCGTTTTCTCTGGGATTGCGAGCCTCGGGCACTATGCATTTGCATTTTCTCTCTGTTTGTGACGTGACCACTTAAGTTTGCGAAGTGAAAGCAGGAAGCAGGCAGAAAGGGACCGCTTGAATGGTGAGGGCCACAAAATTGAACTCGTGACCTTTCAGCGGTGCATTCCGGTGTGACGCTACGCAATAAATGTGGCGTGAGATTGCCCCTCGTGGCCATTGATTGCGTTTCGGTGTAAGGCACGTGCGAGACAACGTTAACTTTCTCGCGTGTGGATCGCGATCGAGGCATCGAGAAGCCGCTCACTCAATGAATTTGTACTGCACGTCGAGGCTAGCTATGTACTGGGTCGATCATTACCTCACTTTCAAACTGATCCAGCTTTTGGTATGCGTGGCCGGTAAGAAGTCGGTACGTATTTACATGCATGATTGAACGTGCTCTTACACTACTTGTGTCATCCCTCTTCGGGTCCGTGTCCAAGCTGGAGGTACATAGAGACGATTGCATTGCCCATCTCTGCAGTTTCCACGGGTTATCAACCATTCAGCAAGGACTGACCAATCAATTACTCAAGTACATACAAAATGCCCCCTAAAAAAGAAACCATAAACCCACCCACCCTAGTTCAAATATCCGCGACAATTCTTACTCCCACACAAGCACACAATCTTGTCATCCTCGTAATCAAACTTGTAGTCGTACGTAATCTCTTGCCCAATCTCAATGCGCTTGCCCGCGTAAATCACAATCTTCTTCTCGCCATCGGCAATAATGTTCTTTGCCAACGAGTTTGGGTCACACGAAT